>JAJIBD010006031.1:0-107070 GCA_021461705.1 Cryptotis parvus
AAAGATGAACACCAAATGCTAGCATCCAAGCTTGCAAAAGCAGTGCAGAGAAGCGATAAAGGAAGACCTCAAAGAGAAGAGCAGAAATAGTGGAAGATGCAGCAGAAGCCAGGAAAAGCATCGCAACGCTTCCACCTGTCCTTCACCAACTATAAGACCAAGATGACTGCCCTCCAACGTCCTGATTGATCTATCACATCTTCCAGAAAGGCAATGGAGAAGATTATCCATAACTTCTACTCAGGTATCTTTGATAGCCACATCCACCTGCCCACATACCAAATTCCATAGGATGGATATGTTGTTCCAACATTCTCTCTTCTGAAATCCGACATGCCATTTTGTCGGTAAAGAAGTGAACAGCACCAGGCCCAGACAAAGTCAGAACTGAAGAACCAGAATCTGCCTTCAGTAATCATCAATACACTGGCTCAGCTCTTCACACGCTACCTGTCTGAATGCAAGGTGCCCTTCCAAATGGAAAACCAGCAGGACAGTTCTACTGTTCAAGAAGGAGACAATGCCACAACATTGGCAATTATTGCCCCATCTGCCTGTTGTCTGTCATCTACAAGCTGTTGACTCGAGCATCCTGAACAGGATTGGCAGAACATTAGATGAAGGGCAACCATGAGAGCAAGCTGGCTTCCGAAAGGATTCACACAATTGACCATATCCACAAGGTAACCAAGCTCATTGAAGTTTGTAGGGAGTTCAAGATGCCACTCTGTCTCACGTTCATTGATTTAAAGAAAGTCTTTTATTCTGTGAGGACTGAAGCGGTCACCGAAGCCCTAGCTAAACAGGGCATTCAAACCCAATACAAGATCCTTCGTGAGCTATATTACAGATTCACCACCAGGATCTCACCATTCTACAAAGAAGTGATCATTGGAGCCGAGCGATATCCCAGCAGGTAGGGCATTTGCCTTGCATGCGGCGGCCCATGCCGCCCAGGTTCAATCCCGGCATCCCATATGGTACCCTGAGCACGGCCTGGGTAGTAATTCCTGAGTGCATAGCCAGGAGTAACCCTGAGCGTCGCTGGGTGTGACCCAAAAAGAAAAAAAACAAAGAAGTGATCATCGATGTCAAAAGAGGGGTTCCGCAAGGTGATACCATTTCACCAAAAACTCTTCAATGCCACCCTCAAAAACATCATGCGACAATTAGAATGGGAAGGAATGGGAATGAAGATAAACAGTCGGCAACTACACCACCTCCGCTTCGCTGATGACATCGTTCTAATAACACCAAACATTAGTCAAGCAGCACAAATGCTGGCTGGCTTCGACCGAGAATGTGCAAAGATAGGTCTACAGCGGAATCTCAACAAAACTATGTTCATGAAAAATGAACTATTTCCGGAGGCCCCATTCATTCTCAATGGAACAAACATCTCTGAATGCAGCAGTTATGTGTACCTAGGTCAAGATATCAACCTGATGAACGACCCTAAAACCTGAGTTGTGCAGGAGGAAGAGAGCAGCATGGAATACCTTCAAAAGCATTGAAGAAATAGCTAAAAGGACAAAGAATCTCCGGCTCCATGCACATCTCTTTGACTCCACCATTCTCCTTGCATTAACATTTGCCTCAGAGACCTGGGCCCTATGAAAGCAGGATGAGAATGCTATTCGGGTCTCCCAAAGAGGAATCGAAAGAGCTATGCTTGGAATATCACGCCTCACTCAAGTGAGAGAAGGAATCCAGAGCTCCGACCTCCACGGCTGTTCCAAAGTCAGGGACACTGTCTCATTTGCCAAGGCATCAAAAATCAGATGGGCTTGACATGTAATGCCATTTGGAGACAACTGCTGGACTAGAGCCATTAGTGAGTGGATCCCACGGGATATCAAAAGATCACGTGGCTGGCCACCTACAAGATGGTCAGACTTCTTCGTAAAGACCCTGAAGGAACGGTTTGAGGCTCTTCGTATTCCTGAAGCAACCAGATGCTATTGGGCTACCCAGGCATGTGGTAGGGTCAAATGGAAATGTTACTGACGCCCGCTCGAGCAAATTGATGAATAACAGAATGTCAAGTGATCAAGTGATTGATATAGAGACAGACCTGTAGACCTATGAAATAAAAAAAGAATATCCTGAAACACACTCCCAAATATGCAATCACTTATTCTTCGATAAAAGAGCAAAAAAATATTTTTAATTGTTTTTTTATACCACCATGAGATATACAGTTACAAAAGTGTTCATATTTGGGCTTCACTCATACAGTGCTCTAGCACCCATCCCTCCACCCATGCCCATTACCCACCACCAATGTCTCCTGATTCCGCCCTCCCCAGCCTGTGTCTATGGCAGGCAATTTTTCACTTCTCTCTCTCACACTCTCTCTTTCCCTCTCTTACACATTATTGCTTACAATACATATGTTAAGAGGTTATCATACATATCTTTTGCCTACTTTCAGTGCTCAGTTCTATACTGGTATTATCATTTACAATAATTATTAGTACACTGTTCCTTTCTCTGTATCACATAACCTCTGACTCCCACACATTTGCAGTTGGTTCTACCCACTGACAAGACCTCCTGACTCATGTTTTGTCTGGCCTTGGATATTGGTATGTTTTTTTTTTAGATCTCACAATTAAATGCAGTCATTCTATATCTGTCCTTTTCCCTCTGGCTAATTTCACTCAGCATGACCCTCTCCATGTCCATCCATTTATAGGCAAATTTCATAACTTCGTTTTTCCTAACAGCTGTGTAATATTCCATTGTGTAGAGGTACCACAGTTTCTTTAGGCAATTATCAGTTCTCAGGCACTCTGGTTGTTTCCAGATTATGGCTATTGTGAATAGTGCTGCTATGAGCATAGAAGTGTAGATGGGGGCTGGAGTGATAGTATAGCAGGTAGGGCATTTGCCTTGCACGTGGCTGACCGGGTTTGATCCCCAGCATCACATAGAGTCCCCTGAGCACTGCCAGGAGTAATTTTTTTTTTTTTTTTTAATTTTTACAATTACAAAGATATACAATTAAAAAGTTCATTTTTGGGTTTTGTCCTTCCGTGGGGAGGCCCCCCCCCGCCCCAGTGTCCATCTCCCCCCACCACGCCCCCCCGCCCCCCCCCCCCCCCCGCCCTCCCCCCTCCTTTCTTCTTTCTTTTTCTTTCTTCTTTCCTTCTTCTCCTTTTACTTCATAAATTGTCATGTGTACCCTCTTTTTTCTTTTTTTTCATTTTCTAACCCATTTTTCTGAGTGCAGAGCTGGAGTAACCCTTGAGCTTTGTTGGGTGTGACCCAAAAAAAAAAAAAAGTATAGATGGTGTTTTCACTGTATGTTTTTGGTCTTGCATGGTATAATGGTATAGTTCCAGAAGTGATATTGCTGGGTCAAATGGGAGCTCAATCTCTAGTCTTTGGAGGAATGTCCATATTGCTTTCCAGAAAGGCTGTACCAGTCGACATACCCACCAACAATGGATGAGAGTCCCTTTCTCCCTGCATCCACACCAGCACTTGTTATTCTTGTTCTTTTGGATATGTGCCAGTCTCTGTGGTGTGAGATATCTCATTGTTGTTTTGATTTGCATCTCTCTGATGATTAAATATGATAAGCATTTTTCATATGCCTTTTGGCCACTCTGAATTTCTTTTTTGGAAGTTTCTGTTCATTTCTTCTCCCCATTTTTTGATGGGGTTGGCTGTTTTCTTCTTGTGAAGTTCTACCAGTGCCTAATATATCCTGGATATTAACCCCATATCAGATGGGCGTTTGGTAAGTATTCTTTACCATTCTGCAGACTGTCTTTGTAACCCATTGTTCATCGATTTCCCTCGAGCAGGTGCCAGTAGCACTTCCATTTGACCCTACCACATGCCTGGGTAGCCCAATGGTATCTGGATACTTCAGGAATACAAAGAGCCTCAAACCATTTGTTCAGGTTCTTGACAAAGAAGTCTGACCATCTTGTAGGTGGGCGGCCAAGTGATCTTTTGACATCGCGTGGGATCCAGTCAGTAATGGCCCTAGTCCAATGGTTGTCTCCAAATAGCATTACATGTCCAGTCCATCTGATTTTCTATGCCTTGACAAACGATACAGCGTCCCTGACTCTGGAACAGCAATGGAGGTAGGAACTCCAGATTCCTTCTTTCACTTGAGTGAGGCATGATATTCCAAGCATAGCTCTTTTCGATTCCTCTTTGGGAGACCCGAATAGCATTCTCATCCTGCTTTTGTAGGGCACAGGTCTCTGAAGTGTATGTTAATGCAGGGAGAATGGTGGAGTAGGAAGAGATGTGCCCGGAGCCATAGGTTCTTTGTCCTTTTAGCTATTTTTTTCGATGCTCTTGAAGGCATTCCAGGCTGCTCTCTTCCTCCTGTGCAGCTCAGGTTTTAGGTCATTTACCATGTTGAGTTCTCATTCTAGGTACACATAACTGCTGCATTCAGAGATATTTGTTCCGTTGAGAGTGAATGGAGCATGTGAATGCTCATATGTGAATAAATTTTTAAAAACTCTACCTTGGCAATGGCAACCAGCCTCTACCTCATTCTTGCGGCAATATCCTAACAGTCAGTTCTATTTCTTTCCATAAAGACACCTCTAATGATTATTTTAAATATGCATCTTCTTCTAGACTAACATAAGGTTAAGATTTAATGCTGAGCAGGACATCTATAAGTCAAACACCTATAAGTGTTTGACTGAAAGGCACATGGGACAGATACCCAGTGGTTCAGGGACACACTCAGTTACCTCAAGACTTAACTCTAACTTCTAGCACCTTCAAGAGAATGATCAGAAGAAGTCACCTCCAGATGAGCCCTGGCATTGTGGCTTTAACATAAGATTCGTCATTCCAGAGACAGCTTAGCTAGAGTCTCTCTTGCAATTCTACCACCTAAAGCAGCAGGAAAAAATACCACACAGATGATAGAATATGGTCTATTTTCAACCTTAATTCTGAGAATAATAGACTATATTAGGGGCAACTTGAGGGAAGGTATTGGGTTGAACAGCTACATATCTAAAAAACTGGTCTATGATTTTTACCTTTTTTTCTTTTTGGGTCACACCGGTGATGCTCAGGGGTTGCTCCTGGCTCTGCACTCAGGAATAACTCCTGGCGGTGCTCGGGGGAACCATATGGGATGCCAGGGATCAAACCCGGGCTGGCACAGGCCGGCCACATGCAAGGTAAACGCCCTACCCACTGGGCTATCACTCCAGCCCCTGATTTTTACTTTCACTGAATTAAAGTTAAATGAGGAGCCATAGAGTTAGCACAGTGGGTAAGGTGCTTGCCTTGATAGTCAACCTGGATTCAATACCTGACACCACATACAGTCCCCTAAGTACTACAAGGAATGATCCTTAAGCACAGATTCAATAATAAGCCCTGAGCATCTCCAGGTATGACCCAATTAAAAAAACAGTAACATGACAGGGCCTGAGCACAACAGGCAGAGTGTTTGCTTTGCACACAGCCAACTCAGATTCAATCACCAGCATTCTAAATGGTCCCCTAAACCCGTCCAGGAGTGATTCCTGGGCACAGAGCCAGGAATAAGCCCTGAGCATTTCCATATGTGACCCCCAAAACAATACAAGTAACATGAAACATAATCTCACACATATAAAAATATGTTTTCATAAGTGTTTTATAGGAAAATTCTGGTCAGGACAAGTAAAAGTATAAAAATGTTTTTTAACTGCATTTCTAGTACAAGTATTAGAGTAAGCAAAGGCAAAAAAAAGGCAAAGAGAAATGGCTTTTAACTGCAAGACCATTTAAAACCTTTTAGCACTGCTTAATAAGCTATATATAACTACCAGTAGAAATTAAAATATGGATCCTTCTATTGTTAACACCTACACTAAAAATATTTTATCTATAAACTAGATGCCCTTGACAGTAATATTTGCCTATCTAGTTAATTATTTTCAATAAGAAAAGGCCAAATATATTTAAGCTCCATATATTGCTGCTGATTACAGAAAATCAGCAGTAATACAAATTTTTCAGAGATTCAATCTATCACAATAAGGTAGGCTTTCATCATGTGTATAGAATCAAATCTATTCAAGTCAAAAGTCGCTTTCTATGTCAAATATTCTTTATAAACTTTAAAAAGCTTTTAAATTAATGCTATATGGATGAATGGATGCCCTTCATTTATTTATACCAGACAAATAACAGAAAGTAGTGCTTAGTATTTATTATTATATCTTAGTGTCTTTCTGGTCTTCTAGCTGAATCTAGGCCCTATGCACTTGTCTTAGTAGAATTAGTGAAGGCCAACTTCTCCTTGGAGATGTGAAAATATCATAATAGATGGGTCCGTGTAATCCTTAGTAAGCCTGCTTGATAAGTTCCTCACCTTAGTTTTCCTATCAGACCTCGTATTGGTGGCTAAGTTCACTTTTCACCCTCTTGGAAGATTCGAATCAAGACCAGTTAACTTCCTCTGATGCTTCCTCTTACTCCTGACCCCCAAAGACCCAAGATGACTTACCTGGTTGGTGGGAGAAGAACCATTCCTGTTCACATTATACTTCCTACCAGGAAGCAGCAGATCTGCAACTGAGATATAGATCATTATTAATAAATTTTTATATGCCACATCATCTAAAAATAAAATTGCATAGATGAGGATATTCATTAAAAGAAATGGTACATGAACCATTTCATTCGAGAAGCCAAAAAATCTAAAGTCTACAATAACTGAAAACCCCAGAGAGTTCCACATCTTACTGCTGCCTGAAGGTCTGAGACCCAGAAGGGCTGATTGTGTCACCTCCAGCCTGAATCTAAACCCAAAAGCAGAAAACTGATGTCCTAGCCCACAAACAGCAGAGCCAAGAGAAAGAATTCTTCATTTCTCAGTCTATAATTCTGTTCTTTCTTTCAAGATAGATGAAACCAACCCACAACAGAAGGCAATCCACTTTACCAGGTCTATCAACTCAAACAGTAATCTCACACAAGAGTAGCCACAGAAACCCTCAGAATGTTTGTCCAAGTATCTACACACCACATGGTGCAGTTAAAGTTGACACATAGAGCCATCACACTAAAGCTGACTCAGTTCAATACAGGGAGGAGAATTATGAAGAAAGTCCCAATTTCCAGTACAAGGCCAGATGACTCTCTATAAACTGGTGTCCTAAAGAACCTTGAACTAACCACAGTAATATGGCCAAACTGTCCATTTTATCTTTATGTGATAAGATGTCTCTAAAGTTAACCAAAACCTAATGACAAACTAGAACTGACCATTTAATGTGGCAAAGGGGTTACATGATAACCCTTAAATGTATGTATTGCAAACCACAATGTGTAAAAGGAAAGAGAAAGAAAGAGAAAAGAGAGAGAGAGAGAGAGAGAGAGAGAGAGAGAGAGAGAAGGCAAAGTACCAGCCATAGAGGCAGGCTGGGGAAGGAAATAAGGGGACACTGGTGGTGGGAAATGTGCACTGGTGGAGGAATGGTTGCTGAAACACTGTATGTCTAAAACCTAATCATGAACAGTTTTGTAATTGTATATCTCACAGTGGTATGATTAAATAAAATAATTTTAAATAATAAAAAAAATGAATAAAGTTGACCAAAACCCACAGACTTTTCCTGATTTCTTCTGACTTATAAAGGGCAGACAAAAGCCACCCTGATGGCTTTTCTATTACTTTCCAGTCAGCTTTCACATTGTTTCATCCCTCCATGAAACAATTTAAATCCAGCTCCATTTTCCTTCAGTGAGTCTGGGATTGAACAGATACCATTTTCCTATACAAAAACAATAGCAAACAAGCTCAGTCTTGTAAAGGAAAAAAAAATGAAATTGAAGCTAAGAATTCCAGTAATGCATTCTATGACTCAGGTAGAGAAAAGAGAGAAATAAGATATAGAAAAATGGAAAAAAATTAATAATTATTTTTACCTCTATTTAAAAATTAATCAAAATGATGACATATATAAGCAATTGAAAAGAAAGTAAAAGTGCTCATTCAAAACAATAACTGAGAACTTTCCAAATTCAGGGAAGAAGTAATAAGTGAAATCCAGAACACCTGGCTGGAGAGAGTAGAGTAGTCAGTGCACTAGATCTGGATTCAGTACCCAGCACTCCAGAAGCTCGCCTGAGTCCTGTCAGGAGTACACAAGCAAGAGTAAGCCATGAGCACTGTTTGGTGTAACCACCAGTCAAAAAACAACAACAAAGAAATACAGGACACTAATAGAACAGCAAATTTCTAACCACATAAGGATATACATTATGGCATATCATTGTGAAATTATCAAAAGTCAATAATAAAAAAATAGTAGAGACAATCGGGATGGGTATCACTGAATCACTGTCTTTCCATTCATCATCGATTTGCTCGAGTGGGCACCAGTAACATCTCCATATGTTCTGTCTCATGCAAGTAGAGCCCAAGGGCATCTCTTGCTCTAGGAACATAAAGAGCCTCAAACCATTACATCAGGTCTTGGGAATGAGGTCTATAATAGTTACTGGTATTTGGCATATCAAATACGACATGGGAGGCTTGCCAGGCTCTGCCGTGTGGGTGGCATACTCTTGTAGTCACCTCTAAATCCAGCATTTATTGATGAACCGCTTGGCCGCAAGCAGCCACACGAGCCGGGCTGTAATAGGCTCTGGATGGGTAAATATGTAAAATTGAAAGGTGTTACCCTGATCAAGCAGTCTCACAATTCTAAAAAGATAGAAAACTTCCAAACAAGCGTACTCTACCCTTCAAAATTTTCATTCAAATACAATGGGTGAAAGAAAGACTTTCAGATGAATGAAAGCTAATGAATGACATGGGGCAGAGCTGCTACTTGCTCTCCCTGTGCCCAGCCGCTCACAAGGAGCCCAGGAGAGATGGCGGGTTCTAGCCCTGGCCCGCCAGCCCAGCAGAGCCTTGCAATAAGCCAGATGACCCCCACTCCATGAGGGACTCCATTTTCCACATCCGGACTTCTCTCTTGTCAGAACTCCACCCAGCAGACCAGCCTATCACAGTCCGGCTCGCGCGGCCGCCAGTTCATCATTAAATGCTGGACTTAGAGATGACTGCAAGAGTATGCTACCTGCACGGCAGAGCCTGGCAAGCTACCCGTGTTGTATTTGATATGCCAAATACTAGTAACAATGATAGACCTCATTCCGGAATGGATTGTGACTCTTTATGTTCCTGGAGCAAGCAGATGCCCTTGGGCTCTACTACCATGAGACAGGACATAGGGAGATGTTACTGGGGCCCGCTCGAGCAAATCGATGTACGACGGGAAGACAGTGATACAGTGATACAGTGAAAGCTAATGGATTTTACCAACACCAGACCTGCACTGAATAAATTGTTGAAATTAATTCTTTTTACAGAAAAAGGAAAAATCCTGAAGAACATAAAGTCTTGATAAATAGAAATTCATAATCAGAAACATAAATAAGAGTAAAGTGAAATTAAATATAAAAAGGAGAGGAAAGATATGACAGAATTTATTTAATCTAACTATAACAAGTTTATACCAACATTCAAAATAAATTTTTTTTTTTGCTTTTTTGGGTCACATCCAGCGATGCTCAGGGGTTACTCCTGGCTCTTTTCTCAGGAATTACTCCTGGCGGTGCTCGAAGGGAACATATGGGATGCCAGGGATCGAACCTGGGTCTGCTGTGTGCAAGGCAAATGCCCTACCTGCTGTGTTATCGCTCCAGTCCCAAAAATAAATTTTAACTACCTTAGAGAAAGATAATCCAAACATCATGGTAAAAATGAAACAAAAATCTAGAGCAAAGAAAAAATCAAATAAATTAAGGAAAATCATCCAAAGGAAAATGAAAATAGAAAAATCAATGGGGATAAAGCACCAAAAAATACAACTTAAAAATAAAATAATGAGCTATAGAGGTCAGATATATAGTACAGAGGTGAAGGCATATGTTTGCATTCAAACAACCCTATTTAATTCTGCATATGTAGGTTCAGCCCTAGAGACTCCCGACTACCACTGGTCTAGCCTAGAAAATTCCCATGTACCCCAGGCCTTAGATATCACATCATCCTCAGCTCTCACACTGATTCTTTTTTGGTCCTTTAAAAATATTTATTTTAATTTAAAATTGATTTTTCCCCTTCTTTGATTTATTTAAACACCGTGACATACAAGTTTTTCACAATACAGTTGTTAGAAAGATTCATTGTACAACACCAATCCCACCACCAGTGCGCGCCCCATCACCACCAGAGAAACAAAGGTCCCAGCCACCCCCATCCCCATTCCGCTACCTGTTCCCTTAGCTGGTATCAATTATGTTGATCATTACAGCCCATATAAGAGAATGGTATTCATAAAGTCATGGTACTTTTTTTTCTGGGTTGTTGTGTGGGAGTCTGGCCAATTCTGTTCTTGGAGTCACTTTCTGGGTTACCAGAACAGTGGTTTTCTACTGTCACCCCAGACAGACCACCACTTTACCTATGGACAACACTTACTTCTTATTTATCTCAATTTCTATTTGAGCTTGTCCTACACATACACTGAAAAGTCTATTCTATATTGCTTGTTGGAGTTACTTATCTAAGTACAGTTCATGAATATGATCTTAGACAAAGTCATTAGAGATTCTTAAAAGTCCATTGTGCCTTTTGAGCCCACTGTATAAAAAATTATCAATATGTTCCCACAGACCACACATCGTTCCCACACAATTGTGTTTCTATGAAATGTGATGGAATACCTATTAGATGAGTATACTAGGTTTTGAGATATTGTGTAGCCGCAAAGCAGCTGTGCACTGGAGGGTAGATCTCTGACGAGCTGTGGAGTCCAGACATTAAAAATGGCTGTGGTTGTGGTATGTGAGGTTCTCTGGCCTCTGAGAGTCTGTCGGGGAAAGGCAAGGACCAGAGCCTGCCCCCTTCCAGGACACCTCATCAGCTTAGCATAGGCTGAGAAGGTAGCAGCTCGGCCCTGTGTCTGTGTACCTGGATTCTGGACGACAGCGCAGGCAATAGTCCTGGGTGGGCCCACCAGGCCTTTCCAGAGGGGATCAAGGTGGGGGAAGGAGCCACAGCTTCAGCTCCATGAAAAGTCTGGTGAATTTGGCTGAGAGTCCTGCATACCGGGCTTGAATTCGACCTCACTCTTGGGTGGGGCTGTGATGAGCTGTTGAGTTCGGATCTTGAGAATGGCTGCAGTTGTGGTGCGGGAGGTTTTCTGGCCTCTGAGAGTCTGTCAGGGGTGGGAGAGGACCAGAAACTGCCTCCTTCCAGGATGCCCCATCAGCCTAACACAAGGAGAGCAAGCAGCAGCTCGGCCCTCTGTCTGTGTACCTGGATTCTGGCCGACAGCACTAGCAGCAGTACTGGGTGGGCCCACCAGCCTTTCTAGAGGGGACTGAGGTGGGAGAAGGGGCCCCAGCTTCAGCTTCATGGGAAGTCTGGTGAATTTGGTATTTGCTGAGACAGACATGGGGCAGAGCTGCTACTGGCTCTCACTGTGCCCAGCTGCGCATGAGGTGCCAGGGAGGGGATGGCAGGTTCTAACCCTGGCCCGCCACCCCAGCAGAGCCTCACAACAAGCCAGACAAGGCCCCACTCCATGAGGACCTCCATTTCCACATCGGACTTCCCCCTCATCCGAACTCCACCCAGCAGACCAGCCTATCACAGCCCAGATCATCAATAAATGCTGGATTTTGGATGACTACAAGAGTATGCTACCCGCACGGCAGAGCCTGGCAAGCTACCTGTGTCGTATTTGATATGCCAGATACCAGTAACAATTATAGACCTCATTCTCATGACCTGATGGAATGGTTTGAGGCTCTTTATGTTCCTGGAGCAAGCAGGTGCCCTTGGACTCTACTTGCATGAGACAGGTCATATGGAGATGTTACTGGTGCCCGCTCGAGGACATTGACGATGAACGGGAAGACAGTGATACAGTAATATGCATATCTGGGCTTGAACTCAGCTTCTGCATATCTGGGCTTGAACTCGGCTTCTCTCTTGGGTGGGAATAATAGAATTTTTTAAAAATTTTTTATTATACCACCGTAAGACATACAATTACAAAGGCGTTCATAATTGGTTCTTGGTAATACAGTATTCCCTCCCTCCACCAGTGCCCCATTTCCACCACCAATGTGCCCCACCCCTTCCCGCCCACCCCCCAGGCTGCCTCAATAGCAGGTACCCCCGTTTCCTCTCTTTCTCTCTCTCTCTCTCTGCCTCTGCATCTCTCTCCCTCTTATTTTACACATTGTGGCTAGCCCTGCAGATATTTAGAGTTTATCACTTAAGTCTCTTTGTGTATATTCAATGGTGAGTTTTAATCTGCCATTACCATTTCCCACATTTAGTAAAACACTGGTATCTATTTATATCTTATTAATGAATGCAGCCATTCTATATCTGTTCTTTTCCTTCTGACTAATTTCACTCCAGCATGATAGTCTCCATGTCCATCCATTTGCAGGTAAATTTCATAATTTCGTCTTTTCTGACAGCTGCATAGTATTCCATAGTGTAGATGAACCACAGTTTCTTTAGCCAGTCCTCTGTTCTTGAGCATTTAGGTTGTTTCCAGATTCTAGCTATAGTGAATAGCGCAGAGATGAATAAAGAAGTACAGATAGTGTTTCTGCTATGTGATTTTCGGTCTCTCAGGTATATTCCCAGGAGTGCTATTGCTGCTCTCTCCTTCTCTCTCTCTCTCTCTCTCTCTCTCTCTCTCTCTCTCTCCCTCTCCTCTTACACATTGTGGATTGCAGTATATATGTTTAGAAGCTATCATGTATATCCCTTTGCCTACATTCATGCTCAGTTCTAGACTGGTATTATAATTTCCAACAATTATTATATTTTATAATATACTATTCCTTTCTCTGTCTTACTTAACCTCTGACTCCCACACACTTGTGGTAGATTTCAGCCATTGACAATACCTCCTGATCCATGTTTTGCCTGGCCTTGGATATTGATATTATATTGTTTTTTATCTTCTATAAACAAATGCAATCATTCTATATCTGTCCTTTTACCTCTGGCTAATTTTACTCAGCATGATCCTCTCACAGATACACCCGGCAGAGCAGAAACCAGCTTTCCCCATTGCACGTGGCCCTGTGATTTACCTCCAAATTACCGTAAATATTCTACCCACCTCTCTGAGAGAGCCCCATAAAGTAATGAGAATATAGCGCCCACATGGCAGAGGCTGGCAAGCTGTCCGATGAGTGTCCGATATGCCAAATCCAGTAACAAAAATGTTTATTTTCCTGACCCGAAAGAGCCCTTAATACGGCAGCAGTAAGAAAGGCGAACAAGCAGTGCCTGATAAAATTTCACGGCCATCCTAGGCTGCCAAAACGAAGAAGGACTAAAATGACTGTCTGTACTTTCAATGCATGTACGCTGGCATCGGAAGCATATATTGAGGATCTGATGGTGCAAGCGCAAAAGATCAAGTACGACATCATTTGTCTGACTGAGACGAGGGAGGCGTCAGTCGCATCATGCTGTATTTGACACCAGAGAAGAATTGTTCCTTGGAACATGCGACAAAAAGAGGCGTCAGTGGCGTTGGTGTCCTCAAAACGAACATGGCTGTCAACATTGATTCATTTGAATGCCTAACAAACCGAATAGGACGATTACACTTGAAGAGATGTGGCCCACTGCCAGCAATTTCTATCTTCATTGTCTATGCAGCAACATTCACATACAAAGAAGATGAAATTGAGAAATTCTACATGGAATTGGAGGAGTTCTATAAAAAAGATCACACCTTCTACAAGATCATAGTTGGAGATTTTAATGCCAAGATAGGACTAAGAAGACCAGCTGAAGTACTCCACATCGGGACCCATGGCCTAGAATGGAACGAACAGGGTGAGAGACTATCTGAGTTCATCATGTCCACCAAGACCATTCATGGGAACTCACAGTTCCAGAAGGCTGAAGCGAAAAGTTGGACATGGGAATCTCCTGGCGGACAGTTCCACAATGAAATTGACCACATCATCTTCAATCGACGGTTTTGTCTGACCGATGTTGCTGTCATCCCCAAATTCCAAACCAACATTCTCCCTTCTGAAATCCGACATGCCATCTCATCGGTAAAGAAGGAAACAGCACCAGGCCCAGACAAAGTCAGACCCGAACACCTGAAGAATCAGCCATCGGTACTCATCAATACACTAGCTCGGCTCTTCACATGCTACCTGTCCGAATGTAATGTGCCCTCCCAATGGAAAACCAGCAGGACAGTTCTACTGTTCAAGAAGGGAGACATTCACGACATCGGCAACTATCGCCCCATCTGCCTGTTATCCGTCATCTACAAGCTGTTTACACAAGTCATCCTGAACAGGATTAGCAGAACACTAGATGAAGGACAACCACGTGAGCAAGCAGGCTTCCGGAAAGGATTCAGCACAATAGACCATATCCACACAGTAACCAAGCTCATTGAAGTTTGTAGGGAGTACAAGATAATGCTCTGTCTCACGTTCATTGATTTACAGAAAGCCTTTGATTCTGTGGAGACTGAAGCAGTCATCGAAGCCCTAGCCAAACAGGGCGTTCAAACCCAACACATCAAGATCCTTCGTGAGCTGTATTACAGATTCACCACCAGGATCTCACCATTCTACAAAGAAGTGATCATTGATGTCAAAAGAGGGGTTCAACAGGGTGATACCATTTCACCAAAACTCTTCAGCGTCACCCTCGAGAACATCATGCAACAATTAGAATGGGAAGGAATGGGAGTGAAGATAGATGGTCGGCAACTACACCACCTTCGCTCCGCTGATGACATCGTTCTAATAACACCAAACATTAGCCAAGCGGCACAAATGCTGGCTGACTTTGACCGAGAATGTGGAAAGATAGGTCTACAGCTGAATCTGAAGAAAACTATGTTCATGAAAAATGAACTAGTTCCAGAAGCCCCATTCACTCTCAATTGAACAAACATCTCTGAATGCAGCAGTTATGTGTACCTAGGTCGAGAAGTCAACATGATGAACAACCTAAAACCTGAGCTGCGCAGGAGAAAGAGAGCGGCATGGAATGCCTTCAAAGGCATCGAAAAAATAGCTAAAAGGACAAAGAACCTCCGGCTCGGGCACATCTCTTCCACTCCACCGTTCTCCCTGCATTAACATATGCCTCAGAGACCTGGGCCCTACAAAAGCAGGATGAGAATGCTATTCGGGTCTCCCAGAGAGGAATCAAAAGAGCTATGCTTGGAATATCACATCTCACTCAAGTGAGAGAAGGAATTCAGAGTTCTGACCTCCGTTGCTATTCCAGAATCAGGGACGCTGTCTCGTTTGCCAAGGCTTCGAAAATCAGATGGGCTGGACATGTAATGCGATTTGGAAACTACCCCTGGACTAGAGCCGTTACTGACTGGATCCCATGGGATGTCAAAAGATCACATGGCCGCCCACCTACAAGATGGTCAGACTTCCTTGTTAAGACCCTGAAGGAACGGTTTGAGGCTCTTCATATTCCTGGATCAACCAGATGCCATTGGGCTACATTGGCACGTGATAGGGTCCAATGGAAATGTTACTGGCGCCCGCTCGAGCAAATCGATGAATAACGAGATTCAAGTGATCAAGTGATCAAGTGATGATCCTCTCCATGCCCATCCACTTATAGGAAAATTTCATATCTTCGTTTTTCCTAACAGCTGCATAGTATTCCATTGTGTAGATGTGCCACAGTTTATTTATCCAATTGTCTATTCTCAGGCACTCTGTTTCACACTGATTCTTAGGGTTGGCTGAGAATCATTGCTTTCCCAAGCAATAATTGGGTCTCCCAAACACTGATTGAAATAATCATATGATTTTATAAAATCAACAGATCAATAGATACAGGGAGATATTTTCCAAAATTCAACATTCGCTCATCAGAAACACTATCAACAAAATAAGGATACAAGGAATATACCTCAATATAGTAACATCCATAAACAAAAATTCCACAACTAACATCAGACTGAGTAGAGTAAACCTGAGAGCCTTCCCTCTAAGAATCAGCACAAGGAAAGGATTTTCACTTTCCACAATTTCCACAATACATTTTTGGAAGTCTTTGCCATAATATCACTTCACTTGTATCACTTGTCTTCCTGTTGTTCATCAATTTGCTCGAGCAGGCACCAGTAACATCTCCATATGTCCTGTTGCAAGCAAGTGTATCCCAGGGACATCTGCTTGCTCCAGGAACAGAAAAAGCCTCAAACCATTCTTTCAGGTCATGGGAATGAGGTCGATAATTGTTACTGGGTTTTGGCATATCGAATAAAACACTGGTAGCTTGCCAGGCTCTGCCATGTAGGTGTATACACTCAGTGGAAGACTCTTATCTCGAGCATTTAC
Source organism: Cryptotis parvus (assembly GCA_021461705.1). NCBI lineage: Eukaryota > Metazoa > Chordata > Mammalia > Eulipotyphla > Soricidae > Cryptotis > Cryptotis parvus. The sequence goes on from JAJIBD010006031.1 coordinate 16,393, forward strand.
TGATGAAACTCAATGGGGAAAGATCAGGTTTTCTCTAGGGTTGATCCCTGAGGAGCTAAGGAGTCTGGATGTTGAGAATGACTGACCTCATGGTGTGGGGTATGCTCTGACTTCCTGCTAGGCTCACTGGGATGACGGGTCACAACAAGAACCTGCTTAGTACTGTATACAGTATATAAATGTGAAAGATACTGGGAAGGACCTGATCCTAACATCTAGTACTATTTAAGATTGTCGGAGCTGTGGGTCTGGCATGTCTCTTCCGGGGGTAGCTGGCGTGGAGGTGGAGGAAAGGGCAGAGGAGCCCAAATCCCTGCTCCAAGTCCAGCCAGCCTGGTCCCTCCCCCCCTCACGTGTGCGCAAACCCTTGGAGCAATGTTTGACTCATCCAGAGACTGGCAGAGCCCCCTTACAAACCACCAGAGGTCATCTCCAGGGGGTTGCTTCCACGTGGGGCCAAGCAGTGCAGCTGTGGGTCTGGAGTGATTGGGTCTGGATCTCTTCCAGGGTTGCCGATGAGCTGTGGGTCTGGCACAGTAGTCAAACATAAAATGAAGTCAAAGGCATCCAAATCGGAAAATAAGTAGGTAATCTATCACTATTTTGAGATGGCATGATAAAACACAGAGAAGACTCTAAGGACCCTATTAAAATAATTTTGGGAACAATAAGCCAAATAAAAAAGAAACAAGCCATAAAATTCATGCATACAAACTTACTGCATGTCTACACACAATGAACTAGAGAAGAGAATGCAAAAGACAACCTCACTTAAAATAGTATCCAAAACCTTAGGCAACTAGGAATAAACTGAACAAAGGATGCAAATGATTTATACATCAAAAACTATATTACTATTTTTAAAAAGCAGAAGAGGAGGGTTGAGCTGCTGCCCACTCAGCTTGTGCTAGGCTAATGAGGGGTCCTGGAATGGGGGCAGGCCTGGGCTCCCCCTGCCTCCCAGTCAGACCCCCAGAGGCCAGAAAACCTCATGCATCACAACTGCAGCCACTTTCAAGATCCGGACTCCACAGCCCGCAGAGCCACACCCAAAAGAATAATCGAGTTCAAGCCCAGGTATGCAGGACTCGGTGATTGAATCCACCAGGTTTACTGGGGAGCTGAAGCTGGGGCGCCCTCCCCCAATTCAATGCCCTCCGGCAAGGCCTGGTGCATCCGCCCAGATCTGAGACGGGCTGGTTCACATTGTAGCACTATCCAGGCATGGCCTGTGAGCACTGCCAGTGTGGCCCCCAAATCAAACCAAATAAAGAGTGATAACTATCATCGATTATTTCCAAACATTGGCCCCTGAGAATGAGAGGCACTCTGTACTATGTGGTGGCACTTATGAGACTGTTGGGAACATTCAGAACATACGGGTTCCTGCTTTGAATCCTTCACTTGCTTTGTAGCAAAACCTGTTTGAGCCCTAGAAGCATATTTAGTCCCTCAAGTACTGCCAGGTGTTATCTCTGCGTACAGAACTAGGAGTAAGCCCCAGACCACCAGGTGTGGCCTAAAAAACTAAAGGATAGGAGGCTGCGGAGAGGGTAAGGCACTTACCTTGCCTGTGGCTAGGACAGCCATGACCCTAAACCTGGTTCAAATCCGTGGAACCACATGAGCACTTACAGAGGTCACTCCTGACCCCTGGAATAGTCAGGAAAAGCTTCCTGAGCATCCTGGACATGAGCAGACCCCAAAAAATTAAAAATTAAAAAAAAACACAGAAGATAAAAGAATATGAAAAATACTTCATACTCGTGGATTAGAATATTAGAATAAACCTGCTACGAACATGGAAGCAAAGCGAACCCATCACTTAGAAACTCCACACTGCTACTGTTCTGGAGTTGGCAAAGTGCTCTGTGAGTAATTTGCACCACTTGCCATTCTTCCAAGTGTCTCCAGAGCTACAAGATGTGTCTATCCCATCTCTCCAAAACTTACTCAAGTGTCAACAAATTTCTCACAAAAGCAACCTTCTCCCAACCCCCCCAAAAACACTCACACTTCTTTAAGCTTTCAGGGTGGTTATACCCAAAACTCCAGAGTCAGAAGAAAGCTCTTCTTGCTCACAAATGATGTAAAGGTATTAATTATCATGGGGAATGAGACACACACTGTTCAGAAACAAAAAGACACCCCTCCCTATCTATCCCAAGTGTTTTAAGAGAATAGCATATTGTCATCCAAAAGAGTAATTTATTTCCACATAATTGGCTCTAGAAAGGGCATCTTTGGTGTCTAGTGCCCTAAATATCTCCAGGCCTACTGTTGCTGGTGCTGACCCCACCGGGGAAAGAGAGCTGTAATTAATTGACTCATTTATGATTAATGCATTGCAGCTTTCCTCTGCTGCTACTTTCCAAGAAGAAAATTGGCCAGGCCAATGACTTTCTACAGAACTAATTCATTTGAAAGACAGAAAGAAATCTGGATGACAAGTGAGAAGTTTGCTGCTCGTGGAAAACCCTTGGAGGCCGCACCTTTCCTGCATGTTCTATCTACCGCAGGACATCTCAGAGGGATTTTTTTTCCACTCTCAACAATAAAGTCCTTATACAAAATAGTGATTCCTAAGGAAGACAGACAGGTAAGCAGTTCATAAGTGCAGGGGAGAGGGGGTCAAGGAGGGATGAAAGAAAGGACAGAAGCACCAGCATAGTCTTTAGATAAAACCACCTCTCCAGGTAGTGTAGGGGCTGCCCATCATGGCTCAGACCCATCTGGTACGGTTTAACAAGCTAAGGCCGATACAAGCTGCAAACCCTTTTCTGGTTACTGGTACATATCTTATTGATGCATAAACCTTTCCCCTGTTTGAGCTCAAAAGCATAGAAAAGAGTCACTCATATATTTTTGATGATTTTCTTTTTTTTTTTTTTTTTACAATTACAAAGATATACAATTAAAAAGTTCATATTTGGGTTTTGGTCATACAGTGTTCCAGCACCCATCCCGCCACCAGTGCCCATCTCCAACCACCAATATCCCGGTTCCCTCCCCCTCCCCCAGCCCTCCTCCGTGGCAGGTTCTTTTATTTCTTTCCCTTTCTCTCTCTTTCTCTTTTCCTTCCTCCTCCAGACTATGGATTACAGAACATACATTAAAGGGTTGTCATTAGCTATCCTTTTGCCTCTATTTAATGCTCAGTTCTAGGTTGGCATTAGTACCCTCGACAATTGTTAGCACACTGTCCCATTTTCTGTCTTACCTAGCCTCTGAATTACGTTTGTGATAATTTCCACCTTTGACAAGACCTCCTGATGTATGTTTCACTTGACCTTGGATATTGGTATCATAATATGTACATATATATATATATATATATATTTATGCAAATAAATGCAGTCATTCTGTATCTGTCTCTCTCCTTCTGGCTAATTTCGCTCAACATAATCTTCTCCATGTCCATCCATTTATAGGCAAATTTTATAACTTCATTTTTTCCTAACAGCTGCATAGTATTCCATTGTGTAGATGTACCAAAGCTTCTTTATCCAGTCATCAATTTTCAGGCACTCTGGTTGCTTCCAGATTCTGGCTATTGTGAATAATGCTGCTATGAACATAAAAGTAGGGATAGTATTTCCGCTGCGTATTTTTGGTTTCCCAGAGTAGATTCCCAGGAGTGGTATGGCTGGGTCAAATGGGAGTTCAATTTCTAGTCTTTGGAGGAATGTCCATATTGTTTTCCAGAAAGGCTGTACCAGCCGGCATTCCCACCAGCAATGGATGAGTGTCCCCCCTTTAATCCATTTTGATCTGATTTTTGTGCATGGTGTTAGACACAGGTCCAAATTCATTTTTTACATGTTGCTGCCCAGTTTTCCCAAACACCACTTGTTGAAGAGCCTTTCCTTACTCCATTTTAGACTCGTTGCACCCTTATCAAAGATTAAATGATCATGGGTTTGAGGTTGGGTGTCAGGGTATTCAATTCTATTCCAAGAATTCAATTCTTCCATTCAATTCTATTCCATAGGTCCACAGGTCTGTTTTTATTCCAATACCATGCTGTTTTAATTACTACTGCCTTGTAGTACAGTTTGAAGTTGGGAAAGGTGATGCCTCCCATCTTCTTTTTCCCGAGGATTGCTTTAGCTATCCTTGGGGGTTTATTGTTCCATACAAATTTCAGGATGAAATTTTAAATCAGTCTAGATAGATGCTAGGCACTCCCCATTTTCCATTGTGCCCCATTTCTCTAGCAAAACCAAATGCCTGATTGGTCTCTATTATCTCAGTCTTGTTAAGACAAATTTATAATTAGAAAACAGTGTTCCCATGGACATCTCCCATAGATTAATTATATTTAAGAGCTCTACAGATAGTATTCCAGAGGAATAATACATTTCTGTCTTTCAGGAACCTCCCTGATAAACCCTCTAAATACTATGTATGTTTATTTCCTCATTATATTCTACTCCCAATCCTAACTTTCAAGTGTCTGATAACTGGGTGGTACCCTTTAGTGTTTCTGCATTTCCCTTTATAGCTCAGATTATCTCAGCTCTTCAGAAGCAGCAGGTAGCTCTTCAGTCTCAGATGGAGCCTTTCAAAATCTCTAAAATAATGGCAACCACCCAGTGGCATGCCTACAAGTGAATAATAGTTTGTCTCAGTTTACAACAAGCCAGGAAAATATCAAAAAAGAGGTCATTCACAACTGATTTAGATGTATTATTATTTACATTTTAAAGAGGAGATGCAGATCAGGGTATATATAGCCACATTTTTGCAACCCCCATTTAATGACCAAAATTTATTGCTGATCAATAACTAAAATCATATATATATATCATATATATATCATTTTATATATATAAAATGATATATATATTTATGATTAACTATGGAAGATGGTAAAAGCTTCAGCTGCACTTCAGTACATGGAGTTCAAATCTGGAAACCCATACAACAGGGCATGCCTCAGGTTTGCAGAATTCCCAATACTCATGCTTTTCAGGATCTAGACTATCAACAGATGCCCAAACCCTTGGTATAGCTATTATCACCTTTCTGCCGCAATCACTCACCAAATCAGGCCGCAGAGTCTGATTTGTCCTCAGGTAAGCTTTTATGAGATACAACTGTCTAGTCCGCAGGAGATTTTGATTTAGCTAGTCCAATTTAGGTCCCCAATAATAATAGTACTTTTTAGTCCTCAGGTGATTCTCATGGTCAGCCAGATCAAAGAACCATTGACCTATCGGGCACCCTTTGGCCCATTATTGCCAGTTATAGTCAGAGCTGCTCCTACTCTTTCTTTGCCTCTCCTGGGCCCTATTCTCTCCAGTTCCTATGACAATTCCTTCTATGAAGACCTTCCAAAATTGCCTTCTCAAGGTTCTTTCCAATGTATAAATATGAACTCTTACATAGAGAATTGGGGAACAGGATGTCAGTGGATAAAGGGAAATTTTGCATTATTACTTATCATTGAAAATTTATTTAGCACTGCAAGGTGCTAGGGGAAATACAGATTTCAAGGTTGCATTATCTTGTTTTCAGCTGCTGTGATCACAGTTAGTCATGCAGTTTTATAGCCCTCAGTTTAACTGCCTATGAAGTTAATAGGTAAATGCAGTACTGGAGTTGAGCTGATCAACTCTGAACTCAGAAAAGATTTTCAAAAAAGAGAGCAATTGTCACCTCTAAGATTGCAAAAAATCTAATTAAGTCTCATTTTCCCCTGCTGCTAGATAGATTTAGACACTAGAAATAATGTTAACATCACCACATGCACATCTAGGAGAATCACTATGCCCTTCCACTGAAATTAGACCCCAGCCAGCAATTAAAATAGTAAATGCAAGCATTTTAATGCAGCCCCCTGGTTTTAGCTATCAAAATACTATGAGAATCAGGGTGGGGGTGGTCAGGGCCAGACAGTGAGTTAAAAAAGAGGAAAATGTACCCCTTATTCTGTTTTGTTTTTTCACAGAAGAAGCACCCAAGGTCAGCAAAACAGATGATACTGATATTTTCCCTAAAGACTTATGTTTGAAATTCCTCTACCCCAGTCTCTGGCCCCTCCTTGAGTTTCCTATTGTAATTAAGATATATGTGCTTCTCTGGGCTTTGGGAGTTGCTGGCAGACAGTTCAATTGACAACAAATTGTAAATTGCCAAAGGCAGATGCTCAATGTTGGATGATGCCCCAGGCAATGCCAGGCTCGGTAACCACACCTGGGACCCAGCCCGACTACAAAGCAGAGTGTTGAATTAAACAGTTTCAAGACACATGAAAACTGGTGTTTGATTTGGCTTGCTGTCCTCTCTTTAAAATATGGGATGAAAGCATATTCCCCAGATCGAAAAACTTTTTCTGGTTCTTATCACTTGCCCTGACAAGCCCTAATAGTCAAAACCCCAAACCTCCTCCAGGAATTTTTTTTTCTTAGACTGACTCAGGAGCTAGCTGAGCTCTCTCTATTCCGAAGCAGGATCCTGTCACCTCCCAGTGTAAATAATGAAGAAAAGGTGGCAGTGAAGGACTGAATTATGTACCCTCCCCACTCACCCAAATTCATATAACAAAACCCTTACCCCCTAATCCCTCAAAATATGAATGTACTTAGGAATGGCTTTAAAATGATGAGTAAGGTGGAGAGATAGTTCAATGGGTAAGGCGCCTGCTTGCTTTGCATACAGCTGACCCAGGTTTGATCCTCAGCATAACATATGGTTCTCAAGCCCCTCCAGGAGTGATCCCTCCTGAGTGAACACAGAGTCAGAAGTAAGCCCTGAGCACAGCCAAGTGTGGCCCAAAAAAAAAAAAAACAAATAAAATGATGAGTATGTTAGAAATAAAATCCGGAGGGTGGACACTAAACTGACTGAAGAAGAGGAAGTTTGCACATATCAAAGAGCAACTAGAAATGCAAATACTCAGAGGAAATATTCTTGAACATATGAAAGAGAAACCTACACAGACAGAAGGGGGTCATCTGCAAGCCAAAGAGAGACATGTCAGAAGTTAAACCTTCCAGTTCCTTGACCTTGGACTTCAGCCTCCAGAAGTGTGAGAAAATTGACTTCTGTTGTTTAAGTCATTTCCTTTCTCTTGTAGGTTTTTTTTTTTTTTTTTTGTTTTTTGGGTCACACCCAGCAATGCTCAGGGTAACTCCTGGCTCTGCACTTCAGGAATTACTCCTGATGCTCAGAGGACCATATGGGATGCTGGGATCGAACCCCTGGTCAGCTGCATACAAGGCAAATGCCCTACCCATTGTGCTATCGTTCCGGCCCCTCTCTTGTAGGTTTTTTATGTCAATTCTAGTACATTAACATGCAGGTCCGTATACTGATGCAATGGAGCTTTATTCTGACATACAAATCTGAAACTACTGGTATCTATGGTTGAGAAAGTCCATACCTAGCCACTCTGTACTTTGCAAGTAGCATTAGTCTTTGGCTCCTAAACTCAGGATAAACATCAAGATTACTCATTACAAGAATCTCTGATATTGCCACCTCTTACATCACACCTGCTCATAAGTATCGTAAGGAACCCCAGCCAGACAGGGAAGGTGTTCATGGGTGTTTACCTGAACTTGAAAGAGCCAAACTCAATCATAAAACCTGGGCAGTGCTCCATTTGGGCACCTGGGAGGCTAGGGAAGGAGAGTATCATCCTCTCTTCATCCATGGTTGACTGAGTCAATAGCAAGCAACTCCACTATCATCCCTGGAACCCAAGAACAGCCAGCGCCACAGGAAAGTGCATTGCCATGCTGTGGAGGACAGATCTCCAACATACACATGAGCAGGGGGTATGTGGGGGGAGTCCTAGAGACCTACCACACAAGATCTGCCAGAGTCGGGTCCAGAAGGGATTCCTGACCTCCACTAGAGCCATTTCCTTAACATTTAAACATCTTACCAAACTTCATCATCTTGTCCAGAAAGCCACAAGTGATAGGAGGTGCCATCTGATTCAGATTCGCCTACATTTGACCAACCAGAAGATACTGGGCAGTAGAGACCAGATGCAGTCACCTCTGTCTCCAGCTGAAGGGCAGTGCTTCTCAGCCTTGTCACCACTACAGGCCTCTTTCAACTCTTTCTCTTCGGGGCCCCCATCCTTCAGGATGCCTCTCTAGCTTCGTTTATGTGATTTTTTTTTCACCTGCAGTCCTTGGAGTAACCTGGGGCTCCTTATGGCCCCAGCTGAGAAAGACTGAATTAGTGGCTGAGAGGAGAGCAGACAGGGAGGGGGACTCATATCTGCCTAGATGAAGCACATCCACTCTCTATCACCTCTCAATATTTTGTTTCATCATTTACACAGAGTGAGCTGACTTCACAGAAGAAACTTTCTTTCATACCACAAATCACGAGACAAGTCATGAGGTTCAGAACTCGGTCATCTTCCTGCTCTTAAGGGTTGCAGGGTTTGTGTGTAGGAGGGCTGGGGGTCTCATACAAGTTACCAACCTGCCAACTAAGTGTCTTTCATTTAAACAATTGACACTCCTAAAATTTTTTCATCCTTAAAATACATAAAAATAGAACCTGGTTATATTTTGTTCTATGGTTTCCTTGCAGTTACATTGCATTATATTGTATAACATTACAGTTATATATTTACTATTCGTAGTTTGGTTACTCTTCAGTTTTTCATTACTTCTAAGTTTACTTTTTTAGTTTCTAGATTCAGTGTTACTAGGTAACCTTTAGGAGAAGAAAACAAATGCCTGAATTAACCAGAGTCCTATTTGAAGAATTCTTAGAGATTAGTGTGCACATCTGCCAACTTTGAATGTTGGCTTTTCTATGTACAAGGTTTGTTCAAAACAGAACCTCTTCATATTATTCTGAGTAGAAAATGCTTTTGGGGGCTGGAGAAGTAGTAGTACAGCAGATAGGCACTTGTCTTGTACACACCAACCCAAGTTCAATTCCTGCGTCCCCCCCAAAAACAGCTGAGTGCAGAGACAAGAGCAATCCTTGAACACTGCTTAGTGTGACCCAACCCCCGACCCTACCCCAAAAGCAGAAGTGCTTTCTTCTCAGAAAATCTTCTCAGAAAATCAATTCTTCTGAGAATAATTAATGTGGAGAGTAACTAATTCTCTGAAAACTGTCTCACCTGTCTGTAATTTCTTTTACTAATTTCCCCTTCACTTGTTTGCTGTCAGAAGTTCTACCTGATCTCAACTACTTTATAGTTAAATCATTATCAGCTAAGAAATACCAGTCACAAAAGAACACCTTTATGAGCTAGCAAACATGTCTCATCACCTACTTGATCTGATTTACTCTTATCTCACTTCCCAAACACTCTGACAAATCCTTTGAGAGAATGCTTGACTTTTCTAAGCAGATATGACCTCAGTTCTAAGAATATCTGTCTTTTGATTGCTCCAATAAACAACTTTTTTCATTTTCTGGTCAAAACTGCACCACCCAATATGGACCTTGTCAAAGAAACTAGAATCGCCCATTTCTTTTTATTTCCCAGAATTTATCATGTTAGTGGAAGCATCTATCTTATTTGTGTGACATGTGCAAAATCTTCACTCTGCCTTTTTCTGGTTTTCAGTTGTAATAATTCTGGTGAAAAACATTTCCCTTGAGTATTATCCAAAATGTCAATTTGAGAAGTACTACTATGATCCTTTAATACCAAGACTAGGGAAGGAAGGAAGGAAGGAAGGAAGGAAGGAAGGAAGGAAGGAAGGAAGGAAGGAAGGAAGGAAGGAAGGGAGGGGGGAGGGAGGGGAGGGAGGGGGGGGAGGGAGGGGGGGGAGGGGAAGGAAGGAAGGAAGGAAGGAAGGAAGGAAGGAAGGAAGGGAGGAGGGAGGAGGAGGGAGGGAGGGAGGGAGGGAGGGAGGGAGGGGGGGGAGGGAGGGAGGGAGGAAGGATGGACTGCCTTCCCAGGATAGAAAAAGTCAAAATCCAAACCCAAAAAGTAATATCCAAACCTGCATCCTTCTTTTTTTTTCATTTTTGTTTGGGGGGGCCATATTTGGCAGTGCTTGAGTATGCATCAAACCCCTGACTCTTTGAGTGTTTCTCTTGATAATGCTCAAGGCACAGGTGAGACTGTATCAAGACAAGGATCAAACCTGAGCCTCCTGTATGCAAAGCTTATCTCAGCCCTAAGCTGTTCCCAGGATCTCTGAACTCTGATCTCTGAATCTGAATTCAGGAGTTACTCCTACTGTTGCTCAAGGGGTCATCACGGGATCAAACCTGAGTTCAAAACTGAGTTAGCAGTGTGCAAGGCAAGCACCCTACCCACTATACTAGCTATTGTTCTGGTTAAAAAAATCATTTCTTTATGTTTTTTAATATTTTATTATGCCACCGTGAAATATACAATTACAAAGATGTTTGTGTTTCAGTCATACAGTGTTCCAGCACCCATCCCTCCACCAGTGCCCATTTCCCACCACCAATATCCCCAATTCCCTCTACTCCCCTAGCCTGCCTCTAAAGCAGGTTCTTTATCTCTTTTCTCTCTTTGTCTTTCTCACTCTCTCTTTCTCTCTTCCTTCTCTTACATTGTGGATTGCAATGCATACTTTAGAGGTTATCATGTGTATCTTTTAACCTATATTCATTGCTCAGTTCTAGGCTGGTATTATCACTTTCGACAATTATTAGCACACTATTCCCTTCTCTGTCTTACCTAACCTCTGACTCCCACATGTTTGTGGTAGATTCCACCTTTGACAAGACCTCCTGATCCATGCTTTTGCCTGACCTTGGATATTGGTATCATACATATTATACATATATATATATATATATATATATATATATATATATAGTAGCATATATAGTATGATATATACATATTTATATGTATATCTGTATATATGTGTAAGTATGTATATATAGTATGATACCTATATATTATATATAATGCAAATAAATGCAGTCATTCTATATCTGTCTTCTTCTTTCCGGCTAATTTCACTCAACATGATCATCTCCATGTCCATCTATTTATAGGCAAATTTCATAACTTCATTTTTACTAACAGCTGCATAGTATTCCATTGTGTATATGTACTAGTTTCTTTATCCAGTCGTCTGTACTCGGGCACTCTGGCTGTTTCCAGATTCTGGCTATTGTGAATAGTGCTGCTATGAAAATAAAGCACAGATGGTGTTTCTGCTGTGTGTTTTTGGCTTCCCAGGGTATATTCCCAGGAGTGGTATGGCTGGGTTGTACAGGAGCTCAATGTCTACTTTTTGGAGGAATGTCCACATTGTTTTCCAAAAAGGCTTTACCAGTCAACATTCCCACTAACAATGGATGAAAGTCCCTTTCTCCCTGCATCCACACCAGCATTTGTTGTCCTTACACTTTTGGATATGTGCCAGTCTCTGTGGTATGAGATGATATCTCGTTGTTTTGATTTGCATCTCTCTGATGAGTAGTGGTGATGAACATTTTTTCATATGCCTTTTAGCCATTCAAATATCTTCCTTGTTGAAGTTTTTGTTTATCTCTTCTCCCCATTTTTTATGGGGTTGACTGTTTTCTTTTTATAAAGTTCTACCAATGCTTGATATATCCTGAATATTAACCCCTTATTAGGTGGGTATTGGGTTAATATTCTTTCCCTTTCTGTGAACTGTCTTTGTATCTGGGTCACTGTTTCTTTTGAGGTGCAGAAGCTTTTTAGTTTCATGTTGTCCCATATGTTCATTTCTTTATGTTTACAATAACAAAAAGATATATAAAAGGAAAGGAAACACAGCTCTAAGAGTTAGAATACATTCTTTGCATATGGGAGGCCTAGGATTAATTCCCAGCACCACATGGCCCCCTGATTACCTCTTAGTAATTCCCGAGCACCATGCCAAGAGTAACCCCTGCGCACCACAGAGTGTGACCCAGTACCACATGGGTGTACGACCCACAATCCCCAGGGAGTAGCTGTCCAGGCTTTAGGACTACCAGGGTTTAAATACTCCAGTGTGTCAGACAGACACCCCAGAAGAAACGTGTGAGGGAAGATGCCTCCAGGCAGCCTGTGAGCACTTCACACCAGGTTTGGTCACCCCAGCTGCACTCCAGAGACTGGCAGGACTGCTTTGCAAGAGTGGAATTCCACAGGAAGTCAAGACCGTTAGTGGCTAAGTGGGTATCCCCAGTGCAATAAAAAAGAGCTGTTATATCTTCTCTCACATAATCATTTCAACAGCCTAATGACATAGCCCCCAAATTTGGGTATAGTTACCTAGTCATGGAGAAGAATGGTCACAACTCTGTATTTGAGGTAGTGACTCTTCAGGACTTTCACTTGTACCACTTGTATCACTTGTCTTCCTGTTGTTCATTGGTTTGCTCGAGCAGGCACCAGTAACATCTCCATCCATTGGGAATAAGGTCCATTATTGTTACTGTTTTTGGCATATCAAATACACTACGGGTAGCTTACCAGGCTTTACCATGGCTCTGGGTTCATCTGGAGCCAGGGGGGCCCAGTCTGCACATATATCTAGAGGCAGAGAAATAAAGGATCCAAAAGCAATGGACTGTTTGAGAAAATCATAAATGTTAGAGAAAGGCTCAGAGCGCTGGGCTCATTCAGTCTCCAGGGGCTCAATTCAAGCTTTCCTCTCTTGAAGAAGACAGATAAGTACATGTGCCACAAATAGGGCACTCACCAAGAGGCTGGCCTAATCTGAATCATCCCTTCTCTGATCTAGAGTCTTCTCTGAATCACTGGGAAGTTTCTATGTTGGCTTCCCTCCCTGAGATTGCATTGGTCCTTGAAGGCCAGGCTAAGGGAATCGTTATTTCAAAGCACCTTGGTGACTTCATGTGTAGCACTGGATGAAAATTGTTCCTGCACCCCAGAGATCATTCAGATTTCTCATCAAAGACAAGATGGGCCTCCAGAAGCTGAGAAAGGGTCCCTTGATGAAGGAACTCCAGCAGACGAAGTTGAGGGTAGGTAAGTGGTCAATAACAAAAAGCTCAGGCACCAGAGAGGAATCAATGATCTGAGCACATACTTCATGCATGGGTGTAGAGGAGTGCTGGGCATTCCAACAAAATCCAGGAGCAGGATCTTGGGGAGTCCCTTCTGCCCCAGGGGATAGGTGGCCAGCAGAAGGAGAAAGACACGAGAATCCAGCAGAGTTTCAAAAGGCTTTACTCGCACAGGTTCTGGTATACAATCCAACAATAGGAAAACCCTGGACTTCGGTTCCCTGTTGGGCCCTGCCAGGTGTAGGTTCAGAACCCTAGGCCAAGACAGCCGCCACCATGTGTTAAGGCCCAACAGGGAGGAGAAAGAGAGGAGAGGAAGAAAAAGCAAAAGGCAAAGGGGAGAAAGGAGGAAAAAAGGAGTCTACAGTTTTTATATCCCTGCAACACAGACAACCCACTCAAACTGGAAGCAGTTGGGATCAATTCCCCTCAGGTAACTTCACCCAGGACTCACCTAGGTCCTTTGAGATGTTAATGCTTCCCAGCCAAGATCTGCCTTGGAAGTGCCCCTGCAGGGTTGAGTGGAGGAGGAGCTTGTATCTTTACCAATGGATATTTTACAATCAGGTATATAGTTCTCCAAACCTTCACAAGACCTAGAAAGCCCAGATTTGATCTCCTGCACCACATGGTCCACTTAGCACTACCAGCACAGTTGCTGAGCACAAGGCCAGGAGTAGTCTCCAGAACTGCTGGGTGTGGTCAAAAAAAGAAAAAGAAAAGAGGACAGGTGCTCTTGCACATACCTTGCACATGGCCAATCAGGTATAATCCTAAACATCTCATATGGTCCCCAAGCTCCACCAGAAGTGATTTCTGAGGCACAGAGACAGAATAAGCCCTGAGCACTGGCCGGGTATGTGTTTTTATCCTTTTTTTTTTTTTTGGCTCCACCAAAAAAAGAAAACAAAGAAGAGTGAATGAGTGAATAAATAAATGTAAAACTCAGAGATCTAGCTTTCCTTACAAAAAAACTTACAGGTTTTTAAGAAATATTAAACAGGTTAGGTTTTGCTATTAATAAATCTATCCTATAAAACACAATGACATTGGTTTTTAAAAAAGATTTTCCTCTACTTATAGTCTAATCTGCAAATTCAATAGCCCTTGGGGGAGGAAGTTTGGCAACGTGTATCTGGAGCCTTAACAAGGTATGAAGCCTTCAAATAGGCATGAAGGAGACTCACGGCAGGATACACAGCAGTTTCAACTGGTTCCTCTGGGTCACTGGATTTCGGCTGCATCACATTTTTATTCTCACACCTCTGTTTTCTATCTTTTATATATACAATGAAATGAGCACACTATTGCTTTGTGGAGGGAATGAAAGAGTGTACAGATAATAGTTTAGCATCTTCAATAGGGCTGTTGCACTTGCCTGTTTTCCACCATTTCTTTACCACTCTCAGCTTGTTTATTTGCTGATCAGTCATGTGCTCACTGATCCCTACAGAACAGAGCATGAAGCCCTGAGCTGGGTTTCCAGAAGATTTCAGAATTCTCTCAAGTGTATTTAGGGATACAGGATCCACTTCTCTGCCTACAGATAGGCAAACACACAGCACATTTAACTCTTATTTCATAGGGTAGCTTGTTTCAGGATCTCAGAGATCCACCAAAGGCACAGTCCATGGAGTCAGAAATCTCTCGGGGGTTTTGACTAAAAACTCCAGGTCTTCTCAGAGTTGGGATGGGTGGCCTTTCCCCATGTTCCTGTATTCTGGAAGCACCGGCAGCCACAGTTCATCTACTAGCCTTGTTCGAAGACTCAAATAAATTTCAAAAAAGAAAAAAAAAATTTCTTGGACACCCATTCCCAGCTGAAATCTCTGGGGCAATCTCAGAGGTAGGGCAGGATAGCTCCCACTCAAGTAAAGCCCTACTGGCCACTCTCATGCCTCAAAGCCACTAACATGCCTCCAACCAGACTGCCCAATAAAATATTCTAGATTTTCTGAAGAGTATGTCCTGATATCCCAGTATTAGCACATCAGATTGAATGGTAATTTAACACAGAAGCCAACCAATTCCAGCTAAGAAAAACATTAACACAGAAGGCTTAACTTACAATAACAGCTTAGTAAACCCTTGGACAAGGACTTAAAGCCCCCATGGTGAGAATCAACAGTTTTCACAAATTTTCTTTAACTGAAATATCTTTATCATTACATTAGTCATTTAGTGGTAACAAGGAATATAAAATAAACTTTGTGGACCACCATGGGGCTGTCTTGAAGGGTGGTTAGGAAAATGGAGACAATGGTAGCCGGAAGGAGTTAGTGGTGATGGGATTGTTGTTGGAATACTGAATACCATAACAAATAATCAAGCACAACTTTGTAAACTATGGTGTTTAAATAAAGTGAAGATAAAAATTATTTTATTTCACTGTATCACTGTCTTCCGTTCGTCATCTATTGGCTTGAGCGGGCACCAGTAACATCTCCATATGTCCTGTCTCATGCTAGTAGAGCCCAAGGGCACCTGCTTGCTCCAGGAACATAAAGAGCCTCAAACCATTCCATCAGGTCATGGGAATGGGGTCTAAAATTGTTACTGGTATTTGGCATATCATTATTTAGTTAAAACAATTTTTTAAAGTATGTGGTCTTGGACCAGTTGGTGTCTAGGCCTCCATTTCATAGAACATTCACCCACTTTCTCTTTGGAAGCCCATTATTTTGACTAACATTTTTGACTATTCGACTTGGATGATACAGCAGCCTCTGTCACCTTGATTACTCATTGATGGAAGTGGTGGAAGTGGGGTGCTACCATAAACCAGCCTCACTCCCCCATGTACATAAGCACCAGCTGAGTCTCTGAAGGACTGTGCAAATATCAGTGTGTGTAATCCTCACCCCACTGTAAGGCTGTGGGAGGCAAGTAGTTATGCTGCCTGCATTTTCAGGAAACTGAAAAGACCCATGAGCTTTCCATACACTCATCACTGTCAAAACAAAGGGAGGGACTCTGGCAGCATATCGAGCCCCTGATATGTGCTGGACCTTGAGACAGCCTGGCCCAGCAACCCCGTACTTCCCCTGAGGTGACCACTGAACTTTGTGGGTTTTAAATAGAACCACCACAGTTCAGCCCAGACAACCTCGCTGCCCCAGTAGGTACAGACATAACACCACTGCACTTGCGGTGTTTAAATGTCACACTTTTTACAGCTCTCTAAATCAAATATAAACAGCTCAGAACACTCACCTGCCAAGTATGGCAGGAATTCAATCTCAGTCAGTACAGAGATGACCGGCTCCCCTCAGCTATTCTCCAGGGTTCTCCACGGAGCTCAGCACCCAGTGCCAATGTTGCCAGCCACAGTCCCAGATGGTGTCTGTTCCCAGAAGCAGCAGTTGAGGTCCAGACTTTGAACTTTGAGCTGAATTCTGTTCTCTGTGTACTCTTGGACACTTTAGGTCTGGTTCACCACTCCTAGAATCTCACACTATACTCAGCTTTGTGAACAAACCTAGTTGTTTCTAACACAGTTGTACAGGAAGGCAAACTTGGGAGGCCCCCACAGCCTCAAGTCAGGCAGCCACCGCAGCTAGGGGTGGTTTCTCTAGCTTCTCAGCCTCAACTAAATACTTCCCATATGGTCAGAGTGGGGCACAGTCACTCAGGCTAAAGGAAGGTGGTGTGACACTTGGGGAGGCGAGGAAGTGCTTCACAGGAAGACCTTAGCAAACTATAAAAGGAAGCTTCACAAATCTGAAAAGGGAAATAGGATAAGTTAAGGAAAATAATGATCAAGGCCTACCTTTTTCATTATTTATTCTCTAAGTCTAGCTTTTTCTCTATTGGTCTATGTAATTAATATAACATAGGAGATGGGAAAAGAAAAGTCTTGTAATAAATCCAATCCCTGGCAGAAAACAAAACTTCCTCACGTGTCCCCAGATCCAAAAAGAGCACCTTACAGGGCTGGAGAGTAAAGGGGTTAAAGCATTTGCCTTGCACGCTGCCAACCTATGTTCTATATCTAACATGGCATGTGGTTCCTCAGCCCTGCTAGGTATGACCTCTGAGTAGAGACAGGAGTGAGCTTCACGTACTGCCGCATGTGTCCCCAAAACAAAGAGTACCTCATTAAGTTGTTCCAGAATGGGGGTTTAAGTTATGCACTGGCTTACTGTTCCCCTGGCTTGCTGTCCCATGAGCCAACTTGCCCAAGATGCTACAAATGGGATGGTGAGTTGAACTGCAGTAGCTGCTGTCTATTGAGCAGATGCTACATGGTAAGTCATGATCAGTCACAAGCTATGATGCTACCTTGCTACCTGGCTTGTTATTTGGGAACAATCACTGTGAGTCACTTGCCCCTTTGACTGTCTCTATGGTGGTGTCAGTGGCATTCCTCGGCATTCCCTGTGGTCTCACTCAGCCCTGGAGATAGCTCTGTTAGGTAGGCCTGCTGGAACCACCATTCCTGCTCAACACGGGAGGAAGCTACTCAGCCCTGGAGATATCCCCATTAGATAGGCCTGTTGACCCACCAATCCTGCTCTACATGCTAGGAAACGAAGCTCCAGAAAAGTGAGAGTCAAGCAAGCTCACTCAACAAGAAAATTCAAGTGCCATGATGAAAAAAAATCACACTCGTCCAACCCCCAAAGCTCTGTTCCTAGTACAGGCAGAAAAACCTGCAGAGGCAGGTAGAGAGACAGTACAATGTGTAGGGCACTTCCTTACACACAGCCAACCCAGGTAAAAATGCCTGGGACTACAAAGGCCCCCCCCCCTGCTCTCACCAGGAAAGATCCCTAAGCACATAGCCAGGAGTAAGCCCTGAGCACTGCCAGTTGTGGCCCAAACTATTAAACAGAAACAGTTTCCAGAGGAGCCTAAGGAATCAAACAGGGGGAAAGTTGCATTGCTTTTAATGCTTTTAATGCAACTGACCAAGAAACAAAGCCAGGTACCCTGAGCATCGCAGGACCTGAGCAGCACCAATGTCTCATGTTGACCTGCTGGCCTGGTTGGCAGCAGTTGGCAAAGAACCCCTAGGACAGTCCCCGTGACCACCTGAGCTCTGCTTGGGAGAAACCCCTCTTCCAACTAAAAAATTTCCATAAAGTTAGTCTAACAAATGGCCTTTTCTTTTTTTGAAGTTTAAGAAACTATTTTCAAAGAAAAAGAATATATCACCCTGTTAAACCTTTGACTATCCTGTCATATTATCATCTCATACAGAGGAAGAGGGTCTGGAAAGATCTACTTTATAGTTACGGAATGGAATTGCCAGAAATCAAAGCTCTCCATCCACCACAACATATGGTACCCAGGGCCGAAATCAAATCCGGGTCACTTGCCTTCTGAACCTTTCTACATCAAGGGCCATGTGGGCCAACAGTGTTCTCACTACCTTGAAGCTGCAGTGGGAGAAAATATCACTTCCATGGAATATAACCTTGGTTTATGTTCAAGGGAATTACTTCAAACAATAATAGGTAATAGCTACATAGGAACCTGTACAGACCAGACACATTACAATGTATAAGCGTATTTAGTCCTTTTGCAACACTCAGCTAGCCTTATTGTGATGCCCAGGTTACAGATGAGTGATTAAGACACCAAGAGTTAAGTAACTTTCCTGAAGTAACACAGCTAATGATAGATAAAACCCCCAAATACAAGCTATCTGAGGAAAAACTCATCACCAAGCCATACAGTATGGGCTGGAAAAGCTGATGTGGTCTACGGCCATACCATCCTGAAAGTGCCAATTTCGTCTGGAAAAGCTGATGTGAGCCAGAGAGACAGGGCAGAGTTGAGGGGCCTTGCCTCACTTGTAGACAACCCCAGTTGCCAACCCTGGTCACAAGTGGGTCCTCTAGTACATCTAGGAGTGACCCCTGATCACAGAGTAGAAAAAAGTACTGAGTGTAGTTGGGTCTAGAATGCTACAAAAAAGAGAAATGGCATAGGTAAAGCGTTATTTTTAGTGTAGCATATGACGCATATCACTATTCAGTTCATACTTTTTATTACCATAATCATCATTTAAACTCTGAAGCAGAGATGATATTTAAAACTGAAGGTGCTCCAGCACAATTCCCAAATGCAAGACTTTTTAGAATTGTCCTTTTTATTAATTTTTAAATCTATTTAAGAGACAGAATTCTCAAACCCATCCTGGAGGGATGATACTTTTTAAGTATCCCATTTACCGCAAACTGCAAGCTGTTTGATAAATGCCAACCAAGTTAAATCACACTTCAGACCAACTGCTGAGGAAATTCTTCCATAAAAGTCATGGAAACCCTATGGAACACAGTCCACAGAGGACCCTCTGAGCACTCATCCTTGCCTCACTGCCCCCAAACCTGAGAAATCTTTACATCCTTCTTAGAGAGAAGAAACGAAAGCAAAGTAGAAAAGCCTCACATTGCAATGGTACTTGAGAACTTGAAGAAGTGAGTGGTAAGGTTGAGTCTGGGTCAGGAGTGTAGGCATCCAGGGGTGCTGACAAGTGGCCTCAAGGCAATGGAACCTTCTGAGCAACCCCATTTAAAGGGAGTTCCTGTCACCATGTTTTTGTCTATCACACAATTCCTAATTATCTCTTATAATTTGTTTATTGTCATACACTTTTAAATAAAATTAAAGACTCTATCTTATTCAACAACCACACACACACACACAAACACACAAAACCACCCCAACCAGAGACTCCAAAAGGAAGAGACAGAGACAGAGACACAGAGAGAAAGACAGAGACAGAGACATAGAGAGAAAGGACAAAGAGAGAAGAGGCAAAGTGCCTGCCATAAAGGCAGGCTGGGGAGGGTGAGGGAATCAGGTGGTGGGAAATGGGCATTGTGGAGGTACGGGTGCTGAAACACTGTACAACTGAAACCCAAACATGAACATCTTTGTAATTGTATAAAAAAATTTTTAACTATCTGTTGTATTGAAGACAGAGAAATTCCCATTTTTTCATCCTCTCTCATCTCCAAAAACTCATTTGAGGTATCCAAATATATAATCCACAGGAATCACTGTAAAGAGCCTTTAACTCAGGGAAGCCTTCCCTGTGAAACAAGGCAGAACTCAATACAGAGGACAGGCAGCTGAAGGAACACGGTCACAGGCTCCCCTGATTCACGTGCCCTGGGTACCTCCAGTGGGTGTTCCCTCTGTTAGTGCTGCTATTTTCACTAGCCTGTGCCCCCCCCCACAAAGTCCCAGGCCCTCCCCTCACCAAGAACTCCTCATTAAGTTTCCTGTAGCATCTATTTGGTCCCACATCCCATCTTTGCTCTGCAGTGTGCCCAGGCACCTTTACCGACTCCCATCAGGCCTGATGTGCAAGCAGAAAGGCAGTGAAATTACCCAGGCCTGAACTGGAGGGTGATTAATAGTTATGGCTGGTCCCACTATTTCACCCTCGGGGACTTGCATTAACACAGTCAAATAAGAGGCACAATGAGGACAAAGTGAACACGGGTTTGTATAATACATGTTCATTGTCTTCCCTTTGCCATTTCTTCAAATGGAAATTAATTGCTCATAGGGGTATTAGTACAGCAAAGGCTGTGGAAATGAAGAAACAGAATAAGGACATGGGCTTGGGGAACAAAATTCCTTTCACTTTCGTTAATTCTGTTTTTTTTTCATTTAATCACCATGAAATTACAAACTTATTCATGATGGGTTTTAGGCATACAATGTTTCAGCACCAATCCCATTACCAGTGTCCAATTCCTTCCATCAATGCCCCTTACCCCCCCATTTGCCTCCTACCCTTCAACCTGCTTCTATGAAAGGCCGCCTATGTGTGTATGTGTGTGTGTGTGTGTTTACACTGTTGTTTACAATACCATTGCTGATAGGGTTTCATATGTAACACTTTACCATATTTCAGCATCATCTCCTCCACCTTATTGAACACTTCCCTCCACCATACACAACAGTCAAAATCTGATAATAGCCCAAGTGTTCAAGAATAGATGACTGGATAAAGAAACTATGGTACATGTGCACCATGGAATACGACTTGACCATAAGAAAAGATAAAGTCATAAAATTTGTTAATTCTATTTTTTTCTAGTTTTTAGATTCCCAACCACCAGCCTCTAACCAAAAACCAAAACTGAAAAGATAAGACTCATCATGCTGAGTGAAATTAGTCAGAAGGAAAAGGACAGATATAGAATGACTGCATTCATTAATAGGATATAGATACCAGTGTTTTAATAAATATGGGAAATGGTAATGGCAGATTAAAACTCACCACTGAATATACACAAAGAGACTTAAGTGATAAACTCTAAATATCTGCAGGGCTAGCCACAATGTGTAAAATAAGAGGGAGAGAGATGCAGAGACAGAGAGAGAGATAGAGAGAGAAAGAGAGGAAACTGGGGTACCTGCTATTAAGGCGGGTGGGGGGGACGGGAGGGGGGGGGTACATTGGTGGTGGAAATGGGGCACTGGTGGAGGGATGGGTGCTGGAATACTGTATTACCAAGAACCAATTATGAACACCTTTGTAATTGTATGTTTCCACGGTGGTATAGTAAAAAAAAAAAAAAAAAAAGGAAAAAAAAAAGATAAGATAAGACTCTTCACTAAGATAGAGAGCTGTTATTCCTGTCCTACTTCAGCAGAGGGCCAGTTTATGCCCCTGACAAGGGCAACTGTGACTGTGTTTAGGAGAAGAGGGAATTCAGATGGGCTGGCTCTGCACAGCCAAAAACACACCCTGAGCTACAGGACTCTCACTAAGCTAGCCTGTTAGCCAGGAAGTTTTGTTGGTTTTCTTTTTAACAGATTCCACATAGATGTGAGAATGTAATAAATGCTCATTCTCAGGCCCACTGAGTGACCATTTTCCAGATCAAATCACTGTCTCCCGCCACAACTGCCCTTCTCTATGGTATTAGGAGAAACGATGGGTTCTTCAACAAATTGACTCTTGAGTCCGAAAAATCTGGATCAATGCCCCATCACCAAGATGAAACTCAGCCAGTCAATCTTCCCGGAGCCTCAATTTACCTCTTCTGTAAAATAACACTGTTACAGAGCTAAGACGAGGGCAGAAGATTCTGTAGAAAAAGCATCTAGCACGCAGTAGGTATTCATAAACAGAAAATAAGATGGCACATGAACCCAAGCACTGAAAAAGAAGAGAATAGTGAGAGAAATCAAAGTACAAGGAAGAAAGAGATCCAAATGAGAGCCCTGATTGCCAAAGGAATTTTGGCTTGTTCAGAGCTATTCGAAATAAATGATAATGTAGGGATGATTAGAAGGCAATTTTATGTAATACCAAAATGACTTATTCATTAGCACAGCACAGAACAGGCATTTCTAACTTATGAGCACAGGAGGTCAATTAAAGATGCCGCTCTGGGTTTCCAAACAAATCTTCAGCCACAGGTCACAACTAAGAAGAGACCCTCCAGTGCACCCTCCCCATGAGAAGCAGGAGGAACAAGTCCCTCCATCTCAAAAGTGAGGACAACAGTTAAAATGCCAGGGAAGAAATGAATGAATTGTTTCTATTTCTTTGGTTTTATTTTTAACTTTTTGATTTTCCTTCCCTGACCTTGGGGCTCCTTATAACCAGTGAGAGTCTAAAGGCCCTGAGTATAGATGAGATTCATTAGTTGTTCATTACTTAACTCTTTCCAAGTTCTCTTTTCCTTTGGACAGAGAAGTAGGAAGATACTCATGACAAATGGCAAGGAGGAGGCTTGATTAACTGCTGTGCTCCACTGCTGTTCCAGGAAGCTCTGTTCCCAGGGAATGTCCTTCCCTCTTCTTCCTTTGGACCATTTCCTGTATCTTCCTTCACCCTCTCCAGCCTTCAAAGACTGGAGGTGTTGCCTCTTGGGTTTTTGTGAAGAGAAAGGCCCACAATAGAGATAAAGAAGGAAAAAAGTTGGGCCAGGTCCAAGACATTATCTTGGGCTCTAAAATATGTTGAAACTTAAACTGAAAGGCCTTTGTGGCCCACCTCACCCACACTAAAATCAAGTGTTCATTTTCATCCCGGAGTACATGATCCCCCACAACTACCCCACCCTTCACAGCCCCATGTTCCTTTCATCCCATGTGTTTCTATCTACAGATTAGAAGCCAGAACTGGTCTGGCCTTTTCCATGAAGCTGTGCTACAATGTTCCTAAAACTGGGATGAAGTTGAGTTTGAATCCAGCATTATCATTCACATGTTGTGTGACTTCCGCGAAATGGTTTTCAATCGGCTTAGGACTCCAGTTTTCTTATTTGCAAAATGTGGTTAACAATTGCTCTCACAGAAGAAGCAACGTGCCTGCCATAAAGGAAGGCGGGGAGAAGGGAGAGGGAAATCAGGGGACATTGGTGATGGGAAATGGGCACTGGTGAAGGGATGGGTGCTGTAACACTGCATGACTGAAACCCAAACATGAACATCTTTGTAACTGTATTATCTCATGGTGGTATAATAAAAAATGGGGGGGAAAGAATCGTTGATTTAATATTAAACCATCTACTCATTCACCTTAAAAAATAAATAATTGCTCTCACAAAGGATCACATGAAGATTAAATCAGATGGTACGTGGCCAGTGTCTGATGTGTGAGTGACAGAAAATTCCCCCTCAATGCCCATCCCTCCCTGCTGGCTTAGAGATGGGTAGAAAGAAGGAAGACACTGGCTACTAAAATATTTTTCTCCTATATTAGTGTACCAGTAAGAGAGTGGCTTATGTCAACATTCTCTTGTTATCAATGCAAATCACCTCTGTGAGCATGAAGCTGATCAATTCCCATCTTTGTATAAATTATTTAAATCAGACCAAGCACCTTCCAGAGTTTGCAGTTTCAGTACTGTGATTATGATGCAGAGGAACAAGGTTAGCTTAAAAGATTCTTTTGAAGAGGGAAGCAGATGGCAAAGAAGAACTCTGGACATTCAGAACAGAGTGACAGGATAGCTGAAGGTCACGGTTGGGTTGGAAGAAAAGGAGAGCAGAAGAAAAGACAAGAGTGGAGGAAGGACACGGATTCTGAAAGGGAAGCAGAAGGCCATTCTATACCAGCCTGCCCCACTTTGTCAGCATGCCTTAAGCGCTGGTGACAGCTGGAATATCACTGCCTATCCACAGGGCCTGCAGCCTTTGGCAAACTTACAGTGGATTGAGACCTCAAAATATATTTGTCAAATGCCTTGTCAGTTTACCTCCATGCAGCCAGACAGTTTAATATTGGCCCTTGCAGCTCCCATCTAATCCAGGTACCTCCCACACAAAAACCCTCCCAGTCCCCCACAGAGATGACAAAAAACAAAAACAAAAGGGAAGAAGAATGGGAAGTGAATAAAGGAAAAGATGAAGAGGAACAAGCTCACCTTGAAGTATGTGAAAATGCTTCACTCCTCCTTTATCCTCTGCGACCACTAGGATGCTGGTGAACCCAAGGGCTGCAAGAACTGGTCCCTCACTGCTGCTCATGTTCTCCTTAACATCCTCCACACTACAATGTGTCGTGTGTCCACAAACTATTCGATTCTCATACCAGATGTGAGAACAGATTGTGGGCAGAGCAGGTAGGACTAACCCTATTTAAAAATAACGAGGAGACTTTGGTCCAAAAAAAGTTAGTCCTTTCCCAAATTTCAACTGTTAGTTAGAACAAAGGCCACTTCATGGCTAAGTTTCTTGGCTCTTTATTCCAAAATGCAGTTCTGTCCATGATTCTTTATCCTCCACCAGTAAGTGACTTTCTAGTTCCTGTTGCTGTCATTCATAAAAACACCTTCCCCCGTAAGGCAGGTAAACATGATGAAGATGCTTTATGTGAGTGTGATATTTCCCAGCCCCACTTTCATGAGGTGTTATGGAACCCAGTCCCTGCTTTCATGGGAATTCTTCCATTATCTTTTTTGGGGGTGGGGAGACAGGCAAGGGATTGGTCTTTGGGCCACAGCCAGCAATGCTCAGAGTTTACTCCTAACTCTGAACTCAGGAATTACTCCTGTAAGATGCTGGGGACTAAACCCAGGTCAGTCATAAGCAAGACAAATGCCCTACTTGATGTACTATCTATCACTCCCGCCCCTCTTCCATTATCTTCAGAGAGAATTCATAGAATTGTCAAAAATAATTTAATTGTGATTAAAATTCATCTAATTTTTAAAATGAAGTTCTTATTTAGAACAGCCAATAGGTAGAAAGAATAAAAAAGTATTTCTGACAGGCTTTCTGAATGTGTTATTTGATATATACAATGAATATTATTCAGTTATAAAAAGAACTTCAGAATTCATTTGTGGTATTTACCCAAAGAAATAGTATGAGACTAATATCTAGGTCCAGGGAAAATGGGCCAGGAGAACTATTACCTTGACTAGTTGGAATCTAACACAAAGTGTGTGTGGGGACAGAAGGTAGGTAATATTGAGAAGAGACCAGTTTTAACAATAATAGTTGGAAATAGAACACTAAACTAGAACTGAGTATTGAAAGTAGTTAAAAGGATATACATGATAACTGTTCAGAGAGAGAGAGAGAAACAAGAGAGAGAGAAGAAAATCACCTGCGATAGAAACAGGTTGTGTATTTCATTGTGTAGATGTGCCAGTTTCTTTATCCAGTCATCTGTTTTCGGGCACTGTGGTTGTTTCCAGATTCTGGCTATTGTGAATAGTGCTGCTATGAACCTGGAAGTGTAGATTGTGTTTCCACTGTGTGTTTTTGGTCTCACAGGGTCACTTGTCACTTGTCTTTCTGTTGTTCATCAATTTGCTTGAGCGGGTGCCAGTAACGTCTCCATTTGTTGGGAATGAGGTCCATTAGTGTTACTGTTTTGGACATATCAAATACACCACGGGTAGCTTGTCAGGCTCTGCTGTGGTTCACCCCCTGGGACCCAGTCTTTTTCTACTTGTTACTGGAATGAATTTAATGAATTTAAAAGAGACAACTATTCGGGATATTGAGATAGTACAGTGGATAGGGCACTTGCCTTGCAAACAGCCAACTTGGGTTTCATCCCCAGCCCCACATATGGTCACCCAAACCCCATCAGGAGTGATCCCTGGGAGTAAGTCTTGAGTACAGCTAGGTGTGTGGCCCTAAAACCAAAAATAATTAAATAAGGCAACTTCGCAGATCCCAGGAGGTAAGAATCTGACTCAGCACATGCTTTGCATGTAGAGGCCTGGTACCAAAGCAAACAAACAAAAGCATGTCTACATGCAGATACTAGATATATTCATATGCTGGATATATAAATGTAAGACTCAGTGGGGAGTAAATCATTTTTACCCAACAGAAAAAAAAATATGAGAGTATTAGTAACTGGGAGGAATCATATTACGTTTTATAGGCTTGTAAAAATGTCTGTTAGGCAAAAAGATTTCATATAATTTTCTTTTTTGTCTTGTTTTGTTTGTGGGGCCACATCCTGCCATACTATGGCTTACACCTGGCTCTATGCTCAGGGACCACTCCTGACAGAGTTCAGGGGACAGCATGGAACATTAGGGACCAAACCTAGGTCAGCAGGACTGCACAAGGCAAGTGCCCTAACTACTGTAGTATGTTTCCAGTCCCTGTAACTTTCTCACAGTGTATATTCCCAGAAGTGGTATTGCTGGGTCAAATGGGAGCTCAATTTCTAGTCTTTGAAGGAATTTTCATATTGTTTTCAAAAAGGCTGTACCAGCTGACATTCCCACCAACAATGGATGAGAGTCCCTTTCTCCCCACATCCACACCAGCATTTGCTGTCCTTGCTCTTTTGGATATGTGCCAGTCTCTGTGGTGTGAGATGATATCTCATTGTTGTTTTGATTTGCATCTCTCTGATGATTAATGATGATGAGCATTTTTTCATATGCCTTCTGGCCATTCGAATTTCTTCCTTGTCGAAGTTTCTATTCATTTCTTCTCCTCATTTTTTGATGGGGTTGGCTATTTTCTTGTTGTAAAAGTTCTACCAGTGCTTTACACTGGTATATCCTGGATATTAACCCCTTATCAGATGGGTATTGGGTGAATATTCTTTCCCATTCTGTAGACTGTCTTTGTATCTTGGTCACTGTTTATTTTAAGATGAAGAAGCTTTTCAGTTTCATGTAGTCCCATATGTTTATCTTTGCTTCCAAATGCTTTGTGAGTGGTGTTTCATCTTTGAAGATGCCTTTAGCTTCAATGTTGTGGAGGGTTTTCCTATACTTTCCTCTACATACTTTATGGATTCAGGTCTGATATTGAGATCTTTAATCAATTTTGATCTGATTTTTGTGCATGGTGTTAGACAGAGGTCATATTCATTTATTTACATGTAGCTGCCAGTTTTCCCAGCACCATGTTGAAGAGGCTTTCCTTGCTCCATTTAATATTTTTTGCACCTTTATCAAAGAGTAAATGATCATGTATTTGAGGATGGGTCTCAGGATACTCAAGTCTATTCCATAGGTCCAAAGGTCTGTTTTTATTCCAATACCATGATGCTTTAATTACTACTACTTTGTAGTGCAGTTTGAAGTTGGGAAAGGTGATGCCTCCCAGGAAAACCGAAATTATGAAATTGCCCTATAAATGAGTGGACATAGAGAGGATCATGCTGAGTGAAATTAGCCAGAGAGAAAAGGATAACTATAGAATGAATGCATTTATTTGAGGGATATTAAAAAATATATCATGATACCAATATCCAAGGCCTGACAAACATGGATCAGGGGGTTTTGTCAATGGGTAGAACCTATTGCAAATGTGTGGGAGTAAAAGGTTAGGTAATACAGAGACAGGAATAGTGTACTAATAACTATTGTAAATGATAATACCAGCGTAAAACTGAGTGTTGAAAGTAAGCAAAAGGATATACATGATAACCTCTAAATGTATGTATTGCAAGTAACAATGTGTAAGAGAGAAAGGAGGGAGGGAGAGAGAGAGAGAGAAAAGAAAGAGAGAGAGTAAAAATTGCCTGCCATAGATGCAGGCTGGGGAGGGGGAAAATCATGGGATATTGATGGAGGGAAATGGGCACTAGTGGAGGGTGGGTGCTGGAACACTCTATGATTGAAACCCAAATATGTACACTTTGTAACTGTATACCTAATGATGGTCACTTGATCACTTGAATCCCGTTATTCATCGATTTGCTCGAGCAGGCGCCAGTAACATTTCCATTGGACCCTATCACGTGCCAATGTAGCCCAATGACATCTGGTTGATTCAGGAAGATGAAGAACCTCAAACCGTTCCTTCAGGGTCTTTACAAGGAAGTCTGACCATCTTGTAGGTGGGCGGCCACGTGATCTTTTGACATCCCGTGGGATCCAGTCGGTAATGGCTCTAGTCCAGCGGTTGTCTCCAAATCGCATTACATGTCCAGCCCATCTGATTTTCGATGCCTTGGCAAAGGAGACAGCATCCCTGATTCTGGAATAGCGACGGAGGTCAGAACTCCGGATTCCTTCTCTCACTTGAGTGAGGCGTGATATTCCAAGCATAGCTCTTTCGATTCCTCTCTGGGAAGACCGAATAGCATTCTCACCATGCTTTCATAGGGCCCAGGTCTCTGAGGCGTATGTTAATGCAGGGAGAACGGTGGAGTCAAAGAGATGTGCCCGGAGCCGGAGGTTCTTTGTCCTTTTAGCTATTTCTTCGATGCCTTTGAAGGCATTCCATGCTGCTCTCTTCCTCCCACGCAGCTCAGGGTTTAGGTCGTTCATCATGTTGATTTCTCGACCTAGGTACACATAACTGCTGCATTCAGAGATGTTTGTTCCATTGAGAGTGAATGGGGCCTCTGAAACTAGTTCATTCTTCATGAACATAGTTTTCTTTAGATTCAGCTGTAGACCTATCTTTCCACATTCTCGGTCAAAGTCAGCCAGCATTTGTGCTGCTTGGCTAATGTTTGGTGCTATTAGAACAATGTCATCAGCGAAGCGGAAGTGGTGTAGTTGCCGACCATCTATCTTCATCCCATTCCTTCCCATTCTAATTGTCGCATGATGTTCTTGAGGGTGGCGCTGAAGAGTTTTGGTGAAATGGTATCACCCTGTCGAACCCCTCTTTTCACATTAATGATAACTTCTTTGTAGAATGGTGAGATCCTAGTGGTGAATCTGTAATACAGCTCACGAAGGATCTTGATGTATTGGGTTTGAACACCCTGTTTGGCTAGGGCTTCGATGACTGCTTCAGTCTCCACAGAATCAAAGGCTTTCTGTAAATCAATGAATGTGAGACAGAGCGGCATCTTGTATTCCCTACAAACCTCCATGAGCTTGGTTACCGTGTGGATATGGTCGATTGTGCTGAATCCTTTCCGGAAGCCTGCTTGCTCGCATGGTTGTCCTTCATCTAGTGTTCTGCCAATCCTGTTCAGGATGACTCGTGTAAACAGCTTGTAGATGACAGACAACAGGCAGATGGGGCGATAGTTGCCGATGTCGTGAATGTCTCCCTTCTTGAACAGTAGAACTGTCCTGCTGGTTTTCCATTGGGAGGGCACCTTGCATTCGGACAGGTAGCGTGTGAAGTGCCGAGCTAGTGTATTGATGAGTACCAACGGCAGATTCTTCAGGTGTTCGGGTCTCACTTTGTCTGGGCCTGGTGCTGTGCCCTTCTTACCGACGAGATGACATGTCTGATTTCAGAAGGGAGAACGTTGGGAATGACATATCCATCCTGTGGAATTTGGTATGTGGGCAGGTGGATGTGGCTATCAAAGAGATTTGAGTAGAAGTCATGGATAATCTTCTCCATTGCCTTTCTGGAAGATGTGATAGATCCATCAGGGCGTCGGAGGGCAGTCATCTTGGTCTTATAGTTGGCAAAGGACAGGCGGGCAGTGCGAATGCTCTTCCCAGCTTCTGCTGCATCTTCCAGTATTTCTGCTCTTCTGTCTTTGAGGTCTTCTTTTATTGCTTCTCTGCACCGTTTAGCAAGCTTGGATGTTAGCATTTGGTCTCCTGAGGCTCGCGCCTTGCCACGTTGGCAAATGAGCTCGAGAGTTTCTGAAGACAGGCGTCCTTTTGTGTCTTTCTCTCTCTCAGCATTCTTCGCACAATCATGGAGGTGCTGAACCAGTCCGTTGTATTCTTCATTGATGTCATCAATGATGGTATCTTCCCATGTTTCTGCAATGGTGCCAAAGAGTTCCCAGTTAGTGGTCGTTCTGGGAGTTCTCTTCTTAAACTTTGCAGCCTTTTCTCCCCCGTTGCGGGAAGTAGAATTTTGCACGAAGGAGACGGTGGTCCGATCCTGTTTTGGAATTTGGGGACGAAAGCTACATCGGTCAGACAAAACCGTCGATTGAAGATGATGTGGTCAATTTCATTGTGGAGCTGTCCGCCAGGAGAGTCCCATGTCCAATATTTCGCTTCAGCTTCCTGGAACTGTGAGTTCCCATGAATGGTCTTGGTGGACATGATGAACTCAGATAGTCTCTCACCCTGTTCATTCCATTCTAGGCCATGGGTCCCGCTGTGAAGTTCTTCAGCCAATCTTCTTGGTCCTATCTTGGCATTAAAATCACCGACTATGATCTTGTAGAAGGTGTGATTTTTTTTATAGAACTCCTCCAATTCCATGTAGAATTTCTCAATTTCATCTTCTTTGTATGTGGATATTGGTGTGTAGACAATGAAGATAGAAATTGCTGGCAGTGGGCCACATCTCTTCAAGTGTAATTGTCCTATTCGGTTTGTTAGGCATTCAAATGAATCAATGTTTGCATCGTGTTGACAAGGACACCAAAGCCACCCGATGCCTCTTTCGTCGCATGTTCCAAGGAACAATTCTTCTCCAATGTCAAATACAACATGATGCAATTGACGCCTCCTCGTTTCAGTCAGACCAATGATGTCGTACTTGATCTTTTTGCTTGCAGCATCAGATTCTCAATATATGCTTCCGATGCCAGTGTACATGCATTGAAAGTACAGCCGCTTCTCGGCCTTTTTGGCTAAGATCAAGTGTAGTATATCTAATGATGGTATAATAAAAAAAATTTAAAAATAAACAGGTTTTGGTGAGGGGGAGGGAAATCGGTACACTGACGTTGGTATTGGGAAATATCCAACACTGTATGACTGAAACCCAATCATGAACAGCTTTGTAATGGTCTATTGCACCGTGATTTAATAAAAAGAAGAATGCTAATAAATAAAAAAAAGAACTTCAGATACATACCACAACATGGATGACTCTTCAGTTAACAATAGTAACTAAAGCCAGACATAAAAGACTTATTCCACTTATATGAGGTTCCTAGGATAAGTAAATTCACTGAGAAGAAAAATAGTGTAAGAGTAACCAGAGGCTAGGAAGAGAGCACAAAGCATACTACTTTAATGAGTAGCGATTCTATTTGACGTGATTAAAAGTTCTGGTCATGGAAAGCAGTGAGGGACAACAATACAGAGATTGTACATAATGCATCTGAGCTGCACATAAAAACTTCAATTAGGAAATAGCACATTAGCTATATTTTTCATATTACAAACGACATAATGTGACTAAGCAATACAAAAGATACAACATGACCCAGCATGAAAAAAGAAAGAAAAGTTCAAAATCAGATTTCCAGAAACAGTGCCACAAGCCAGAATACTGGTAAGTTCTCCAAGGCAGTGTTTCTCAACCTTTTCTGGCCATGTTCCTCCTCCACCTTCTTTCCTTCCTGTGGCTCCCCTTCTACTTGTTGGCCCCTATTCTCTTGCTGTGATCTTCTATTTGTTCAGTTTTCACCAGTGTCCCCTTGGAATATCCTAGGGGCGCACAGGAAGTGGCCCCAGCTGAGAAACAGTGGTAAGAAAAGCTATATTAGTATCACCTAAGCACCAAAATTATAATTAGTATTACCTAACCATCAAAATTGCTATTTATCTGTACTTTGTCCCTTCTTAATAATCAATAATTTGGTTCTTTCTCCTTTGATGTTTTTCACCATGAAACCTTAGGAAAAGACAAAAACCAAATTAAACATCATCCCAGTCAAGTTCAATGCTGGAGCTTCATCGATCCTAAGCTACAAAGCTAAAGCACTTCGCCAAAAACAGCATCTGAATTAGCCATGAGATGAGGGGTCCTTTTCAATTTCAGCTTTTATGGCTTTCAAAATTAAATGAACCCTCTGCACCCACGCTCATCCTCCAAAGGTACAGAAATTTCCAATGACACTCAGTAAATGATAGCACACACAGATGCCAGTGCTGAAGCAATTATCCCTTTGTTGCTTTCAAATGTCCACACACGATTTTTAGCCAGGTTTTCACTGCCAGAGAGCAAAATGAGGCCATCGCCTAATTAATTTTTATCTCAATGATCTGGGAAGCTGGCAGAATTCTGATCTTCCTTTGTCAGTGGAAATAAAATAAGATTGGAAGAGTTAGCTATGACAAGAATGGACTCAGAGAACTTTCCTCTGTAGTGTATTCAGATCCAGCTCTAAATCCAGCCTCCCCAACTGCTCTTCAGAGCATGATCTGCAAACCCAACACCTCAACACCACCCAGAAGCCTGGTTAGAGAGACAACTACCTATTTGCCTTGCATGTGGCTAACTGGAATTCGATCCTCAGCATCCCATACAGTTTCCATAGCCCGGGAGTGATCCTTAAATGCAAAGCAAGGAGTAAGCCCTGAACAGAGCCAGGTATGACCCAAAACTGAACACAGAAACAAACAAAAAAAGAAGTGGAAGTAAGAAGCATCAGACCCACTTAATAAGATAGCCAGTGGCAACCTGTTTCCTAGGATATTTATATGGGTGATCAATTTTTTAAAGCTCCACATTGGTTTTCAGCAACTGCTCTAATAGATTGTCACAATCTCAGTTGCTTGAAAATAAGAAAAATCTAATCACTTGCGTTCTGGAGACCAGCTATTCTAAATCTGTTACAGTGGGATGAGTAAAATCAAGGTGTGGGCAGGGCCGTGCTGCCTCTAGACTCTCGAGGAGAACATGCTCCTGGTTCCTTGTATCTGCTGTCATTCCTCAGCGACGGTCCCGCCTCTGCCTCCCATTGTCTTTTTTTCTAGGTATATGTCAGCTATCTCCTTATTCTATCCCTTATGAGGTCATTTGTGGTGGTATAATCCAAAGTAATGGCCTCATTTGAAGATCCTTAATTGAAGTCACACCTGCAAAAACCTTTTCCAAATAAAACAGCATTTGGCAGCCCCAGGGATTTGGGTGCAGGTAGATATCTTTAAGGGAATGATTTCCTGCCTGCTGCACTGAGACTTACAGAAGGTTTTACTTTCACAGGTTAACTGTGATAGAACCAAACTATGTAAGTGATCTGAATAAATACCATCTCCAAAAATACACTTAATTAACTTAACAAAAGGCCATCCCTCAAAGCCTGTTTTCAGCACAGAAGCATTGGAGTTTCAAAGACGACTCTGTGATCTGACCCCAAAGACTAAAATTTCCACCTGGTAGTAATTCACAGACACAGCCCTTACCCTCCTAGGGTGCCTGTCAAAATTCATGTTTCTCTGCTACACTGCAGACCAGGAAGAGCCATGGCACCAAGGAAGGGTTTGAAAATTTGTGTTTTCTGTAGTCACAGCATCCTAGTAATAATTCAGACAAAATGGAGAAACAGTTCAGATTCAACTCTTTGGCATGTAAGCCAAGAAAGAAAAAAAATTGATTTGAAAAGATATTTGTGTTCCTACATTCACTGGAACTTTATTCACAATAGGCAAACCCTGGAAAGAACTCAAGAACAGAGGAGGCGGAGAAAGAAATTGGGGTCTATACCCACAATGGAATAAATTGAGAAAACCCTGCAGCTGGCTGCCATGTGTTCAGTGCTGGAAGGTGTCATGCTGAGAAAAGTAAGTCAAAGGGACAA
Organism: Cryptotis parvus; assembly: GCA_021461705.1. NCBI lineage: Eukaryota > Metazoa > Chordata > Mammalia > Eulipotyphla > Soricidae > Cryptotis > Cryptotis parvus. The sequence goes on from JAJIBD010006031.1 coordinate 50,189, forward strand.
TGATAAGTACAAAGTGATCTCACTCATCTGTGGATATTAAGAAACAGAGTAATGGATTTGACCATGGTAACAGACCCCAAAAGATGACTTGTAGAACTGAGCTTGCTAAGTGTCCATGAGGGACCTTGAGGTCAGTGATGTGGGAGTGAGATGGGACGTAGAGACATGTCAGTGGACTCTCTGGTATGGGTGTGATGTAGCAACCATGTATTCCTGCCTTCATATCTACAGTATTATAAATCATCGTACTAAATGTAAAGGATTTTTTTCTTAAGAAAGAAGCATCGCTTACTATCAATAGGCCTCCTCCCTCACTGTGCATTGCAGTCATCTGAGGGCCTTGTTTTAAAAATTCAGGCCTAGGCCCACACAGACCAAGTCCATTTGATTATCTTAAGACAGATATTTTCCAAAGCTTCCTGGATTATTTGAAAGTGCGACTGGGCTTTAGGAGCATTGAATTCTCTACCCAGACCCTGCTGTGGCCTTTAGAGGAGATTTAAGGACCCAGGTAAGGCCCCTTTTAGCACTGCATGCACTAGGAGGCCCCACACTGAGTGGCTACAGTGCCCGGGAAGCAGGAGACAGGAATAAGAGTGCTCCGTAGAGACTGCCCGTGGGGAGTGTCCTCCAGGAACACCAGCACACGGGGCACTCCTGCAAAAAATGGGTCGGAGCTCAGCTTGCTTTGTGTGGAGCATCTGCTTGCCTGCCTGCCTGCCTTCCTCCCCAGTCTCCATCACCCCCGCTGACTTCCTTCCCACACACAATGACAAAGTCATGATGTTAAGGATGAAGTCTTTACCCAGGGCTCCCAAATGGTACTCGGGGGCCCCAGCAGAGATCCTTCACTAATTTGTCTAGTGTTGGATGACAGGTTTAGCTAGCTTGGGAGCTTTGCTGTTTTATCCACTCACAACTTAATCTATTACATGTTCTTAAGCCAAGGTTCATACTAATGAGCTCTCTCTCCTATATAAACACTCATGAGGGTGTGGCAGTTACAGAAGTCACCTTGACTCTGAATGAGTATCTTCTGACTTATTATTATACATCTACTAAGACTTCTATGTTATCTAGATTGAGCACAGTTCCTTTATATACTCACTGCACCCAGCGTGGGACGGTTTGAATTTACCAGAAGACTACTTCCTGGCAACGTTGAGACTATCGCTTAAGATTATTGGAAGGATCATACTAGTTTGCCCTCACGCAGGGCAAGTGTGACCCTTTCAGTATAAAGATATCAAGATCAGAATCACCCTGGTACAGATAATAAATAAGAAAGACCTTGTAGGTACCATCTAGATTACATGAAGTCCATAAAATTAAGATATATTACTTTACACCAGCCCCCTCTCTCTCCAATGTTTTACAAAAGAGATAATCTCAGAAGGGATTAATCCTTGGCATAATCCTTTGCTTATACCTGTAATAGGGTGTGGCACCACCCTTCTCACACTCTTCTACTATCTTGAAGCTGTTTAAGGTTCTTCTTTGACAGTACCCTCCCTGTCTACAGTTAGGATAACTTTAGTGTATATAAGGGGACTGACTTGAGGCACTAGCCCCTTTTTTAGGGTAGGTCTCCTCTTTGGTAGGACTCTCTCTTGGGTGAGATCCTCTCTCTTTGGTGGGACTCCTCTCTAGTGGGATCCTCTTTGGTAGGAGAGTCGGGCTCTCGTGTATGGTCTAAATTCTGACCAGAGCAAGAGTTCTTTCATTATATAGGATTGCAGTGGTAGAGCTTTTGTACTATTAAAACCCTTTTTTGGAGCTGCGCTGGACTTGTGAGCTTTCATCTGTTCCCAGCGGCCTCAGAGGTAGAAGAGAACTTCTGTCCTGATACTGTCAGGGACCCCAGTGGTCCCCGACAATCTAGGTTCAGAGCAAGGGCCTGATGATGTGGTGCTAGCAACACCAGGTCTGGTGTTGCTGGGGGCGAGGGCGGTCTCTGGGTCTGTATCTGACAGTGATCAGCATACTGTGTGGTGCGAATGACCAGCGGATCAGCGGCACCCTAACCATTTAATACCTCTTGTCCACAAATAATTGTGTTTTTATCAGAGGTTCCAGAGCCTATTTGACCAATTGCCCCTTTATAGGAAAAACGAGAGCTCGCGAAAATACCTTATTTAAAAAGGAACAAATAGAAAGATTGCACTTAGAAGTACCAATGTCCCATCATCCCAGCTTGCAAAGACGTGATACAGGCCACTTTGGTTTCTTTTTGTTTTTGCAAAGAAAAAAATTTAGATCTTGCTGCCAAAGAAATGGCCCAGCTCCACAACTAATTTTGAAAAGAAATGATGCTACTGAATCTTCCCAGGTAGACTGGTCCGAGCTAATAACACTGGGACCGTCTCTGAATTGCAGCAGGTAAATTTCCTTTTTTGCCTGAAGACTGAAGCCATACACAATACCCTCCAACACAAAAACAGCCCAGCTCCACAACTAACCCTCATCAAGCTGCCAAGAAAATCAAAATCATTCCATCTCCATAGCTCCTGGAGCCCTTGACATCTCCAAACTTCACAGTAGTCATCCTAGTAGAACACAGTAAATCTGATTGGAAAGTTGCATAGAAGCCTACCATCCTCAATGAGCCTAAATAGTAACACAGAAAAGCCTCTACTATCTGTCACAGTAGATCCTCAGACAATGACTTTAGTAACACCATTGTGAAATGACAATTATCATGAATTGACTTTTATTCTTAAGTTTTGATAATTCCAATTGCCTTTGTATTGTAACAAATAATATTATGTAAATTTATTTGTACCCTACCAAGGCTGCGTGTGGTGGGTGGGAAACTGGGAACATTGGTGTAGGGAAGGGCACACTGGTGGTGGAATTGGAGTCAGAACATTTAATGCCTGAAACAACTATATTATGAACAGCTTAGTAAATCATGGTGTTATAATAAAAATTGTTTTAATTTTCATTTATATTTAAATTATTCTTAGAATTTAGGTAATAAGACTGCATTAGTCTTTTTAATTTTTTATTGATTGAAGTACTATGATTTATAATACTAATAATGATGGTTTCTTGTGTGTGTCATTCCAACACCACACCAACCATCACCAATGTAACTAGCTCCCTCCCTTAGGATCCCAAGATTCTCTTTTCAAATCCCTGTCCCTAGCTCAGTTAAGCAATCAATTCTTCCAATTGTGTTGCCTTTGGCCCTTTCTTGCAAGTGTTATGTGTATCTTTAAGTCCCACACGTGAGAGAGATCATTCTGTACCTATCCCTTCCCTTCTGAATGACTTCACTCGGTATCATATCCTCTAACTCCATCTGTGTTATGGCCAGTTGCATTACAGGTGCAGAGTATTCCATTATGTATATATACCACAACTTCTTGATCCGTCCATTCATAGTTCCATTCACCCACTTTTGAAACGGCTGCTTTATAGAACAAATACAAATTTTCCCTAAAATCCTATCACCTTAATATCTGATAAGCTTACATCTTGGGTATTTCCCAAGGCATTATCTAACTGTAAAGTTCAGGGCTGAAAAGAAAACAGCCAACAACACTATAAAGAATTAGTATAGAGATCAGCACCAGAATAAGAAAACAGTCTCTTGCTACTGGGGAGAATTTGTGCTCAATGGGAAGGCATGCATTACCCATAACTCATTCTATGCTATCTGACTCTGAGTTTATGGGAGCTATTCTTCAATTCTGTATAGTGTAGATAACTACTTGCAACACCCTGTAAGGCTTGCCCGCAAACAGGTAAACTGTGCCCTCTCCAGAACTTTCACCAGAAGTGGTCCTCACTTGGTGGCATAGTCTTGCTCATTTGCACATTTGTGTCAGCTTTACTGTGTATAAACATGTGCTCTGAAATTTATCCCTTTAAGTCAGTTCTAGCATCACAAGTTTAATAAAAATCTTTAATGTACAGATGTGTGAGAAATATGACTTTAACCCTTTTGAAAAGTGTTCTTTAGCTCATGACCACTTTAGATATCAAGGAGGACATGCCAGAGATCACACTTTCAATCAATCCTGAATAAAAACGTGAATTCAGAGAAGCAGCCTCCTCCTTCCCTGCTTCTTCTTACCCAGTCAAGGAAGCAACACACAGCATTGGTCATAAATGGCTTCCCACCATGAAGCCAAATTCGATGTGGAGGCTTCCATGACGACATGTTCCCCCCTATGGTCTCATTTGAGACATTCTGATTCTCAAAATAGCTTTCTCAAATTAAGGTAGGCACCTATAAATGCCTGTTGTCTGTCATCTACAAGCTGTTCATTCAAGTCATCCTGAATAGGATTGGCAGAATATTAGATGAAGGACAACCATGCAAGCAAGCTGGCCTCTGAAAAGGATTCAGCACAATCGACCATATCTACACAGTAACCGCATTGAGGCTTTGTAGGGAGTTCAAGATACTGCTCTGTCTCATGTTCATTGATTTAAAGAAAGCCCTTGCACAGCTCGGCCTCACAGTGAGTGGCCCCCTTCCCCTTTTTTCCTGCTCCTTCTTTTGGGTAGGACTCCTCTTAGATGAGATCATCTCTCTTTGGTGGGAGTCTTGGACTCTCTTGTATGGTCTGAGCTCTGACCAGAGCTAGAGTTCTTTCATTATATTGGACTGCAGTGGTAGAGCTTCTGTACTATTAAAAGCCTTTTGGAACTGCACCCGACTCCTGAGTTTTCATGCGCTCCCGGCAGCCTAGGAGGTAGAAGAGAACTTGTGTCTTGATACTGTCGGGGACCCCAGCGGCATCCCGAAAGGGTCTCCCAAAGAGGAATTGAAAAAGCTGTGCTTGGAATATCACACCTCATGCAAGTGAGAGAAGGAATCTGGAATTCCGACCTCCATTGATGATACAGAGTCAGGGATGTTGTCTTGTTTGCCAATGCATAGAAAATCAGATGGGCTGGACATATAATGCAATTTGGAGATGACCAGTGGACTAGAGCTGTTTCTGACTGCAACCCACAGGGCATCTACCTACAAGATGATCAGACTTCTTCATCCATACCCTGAACGAACGATTGATGCTCTTTGTACTCCTGAAGCAATCAGATGTCATTGGGCTACACTGGCACGTGATAGGGGCAAATGGAAATGTTATTGGTGCCCGCTTGAGCAAATCGATGAATAACAGGATGTCAAGTGATCAAGTGATCTATAAATAGCTCATGTCGAAGTGATTTATAGGTACCCACCCAGCTTAGGGGTAGAAAGGTTATGAGGTCCCAAGAGACGTCCAAGAGGTAAGGCCTTGCATGCAACTATATATATCCGTTGCCTACATTCAATGCTCAGCTCTAAGTTGGTATTATCATTTCCAACAATTAGTACTAAACTATTTCAAACCACCATAATCTGCTCCAAATAACTCTGCGCTTCCACAACATGTGATGACATATATCTACAGTTACCTTGATCTCAATTTTCCCAACTTCTCTGAAGGTAATTGTACTGTTTTATACCATGATTCTTTGCCCTGGTTCTTGTTATCACCCCAATTTGAACTACCTAGTTTGGGATGTTATTGTTGTTTTTACTACTGCTTCTGTTATTGTTGTTGTTGTTGTTTTGTTATTTTGGGACCACATCCAGCTGTCTCAGAACTTACTCTTTGCTCTGTGTTCAGGGATCAATTCTTGTAAGGCTCAAGGGACATATTTGATGTTGGGGATCAAACCCAACAGAACTGTGCAAAGCAAGCACCTTACCTGCTGTATTCTTTTTCTCAAATTAATATTTTATAATACCACCGTGAGATATACAATTACAAAGTTATTCATGTCTGGGGGTTTCAGTCACACAGTGTTCCAGCACCCATCCCTCCACCAGTGCACACTTCCCACCACCAATGTCTCTGATTCCCTCCCCACTCCCATTCTTGCCCCAGCACTAGACTACCTAGTTTTTCAATGGCAACCTTTTATTCCCAGCTTATTAAAATGTTTTAACATTTTTATTCTGCCTTGCTTGGAATATCACGCCTCACTCAAGTGAAAGAAGGAATAGGAGTTCCAACCTCCATCACTGCTCCAGAGTCAGGGACACTGTCTTGTTTGCCAAGGCATCGAAAATCATATGGGCTAGACATGGACATGTAATGCGATTTAAGATGACCGCTGGACTAGAGCTGTTACTGACTGGATCCCACTGGACATCAAAAGATCACATGGCTACCACCTACAAGATGGTTAAACTTCTTCGTCAAGACCCTGAAGGAATGGTTTGAGGCTCTTCAATTCCTGAAGCAACCAGATGCCATTGGGCTACACTGGCATGTGATAGGGTCAAATGGAAATGTTACTGGTGCCCACTCGAGCAAATTGATGAATAATGGGATGTCAAGTGATCAAGTGATCAAGTTGATATAACTCCCATGTAGTCCTTCACCTTCTACTATCCACTGGGACAGTGCTTTTGTCTATCCACTATCTCATTCCTGTATTCTCTGCCCTCTCTGTCTAACTTTAACACCAGCATCCATTATTTTAAATCATGTTTTTCAGACTATCATTTTTATGATTTGGCAGCTATTTGTTTCTCCCCTTTCCTTGCTTTTTCACTGTGATTTTCATATCTGTGGCCAACCAGAGATGAGGCTTGTGGTTCAGTAAATCACAAGGGTAGTACCAGGGACTGCAGTGGACAACATGGAAGTTGCACTGGATTGGAAGTTGGGCTCCTGGACTCATGTGTTTAAGCAAGAGTGAAACACCAATGGACACATCCCTGGTCCTCTCAAACAACATTTTTACAAATATCCTATTCCCATTCATCAAACTTAAAATCCTACTTATCTGGCAAAAATTATAATTCAGATGAAACCAATAAGCACTTTTTCCAAGCCTGCACCTAGGCATCTTATGGGTTCTAGAAAAAAGCACGACAGTTTTCACTATTGTAAAATCTTAAACTTTAACCCACAACCTCATTACTAGCAATAGATAATCCTCAGCTTCCAGCAAACACTTTTGCTCTCTCTCTCTGTCTCTGTCTCTCCCACCTCTTCATCTCTCTCCCCATCTCCTCCATCTCCTCCATCTCCCCCCAGCCCCTGTCTCCCAGAAGTGCTCAAGGCTTGCTGACATCTGGCTCTATGGGGTCAGTCCTGGCAGCACTTAGAGGACCCTATGTGGTGTCAGGGATGTAACCAGGGTCTGCTACTTGGAAGACAAGTGCCTTGCATGCTGTATTCTCACCAGCCCATTTTCTCCTGCCTCTGACTCCATCAAAACCCCTTATTCTCAGCAAACAATCCAGTGTAAAAATGAACAGAAGTCTTCCATAGGAATTCCCTGAGTCTCCTGCCAGCTCCTACCCAGTATGTATTTCATGTACAAAGAAAGAAAATATTGTCCGTTGTCTCCCCCTCCTCCCCCATGAGAAGAGGTGAGCTGGTGTGCTCTGGATCCAACCCCCCACGGCCTCCTCAAGGGCTGTGCAGTCCACACTGCTCTGTTCACCTGCGTCTCTGGCCTCTTCCAAACATCCTGACTGCAGCGTTCTTCACCCAGGCAAACACTGTCAAGTTACTCCATCAGAAGCAAAGTCTTCCTTTATCTGCATTTTCCTCTCTTCAAATCCTTTCTTTTCCTGGTCACAGCCAACTTCATCAGAACCTCTTTTCCTGTGAATTCCTCTAGGTGCCTAAGCTTCCTTTCATTATTTATGTAGCTTGTGGGTTCACTTAGCCCTCCTCTGCTCTTGCCAGACTTTATCTTTGGGGCTTCCTCAAGTTGTGGTCTCAAGCTTTCTTTCTCCTCACTCTGTCCTATCCATGCTTGTGATCTGAAGATCAGCTCTATACTGCTGACTCCCTAATTTAGACCTCCATCATCAACCCTCATAGAAGCACCAACCCTAAAATCAAATTCAGAATCATCTCCCTTTTGAAAATTCAATCTCATTCTCATGTTTCCCATTTCCATGACTGAACAACAGAGAAAATTTCAAGCCATTCCTGACCTCTCCACATCTCCATTTCACTGCTAAGTCCTGCATTTGAGTTCCTCTTTCCATTTCAAATGGGTCCAGTCCTTCCCTAAACTGCCTTCTCCAGTCCATGCTGTCATCCAGCCCTTCCTGGCCTCTGACCTGATGATGAGCAAAACCCTCCCAAGCGAGTAGCGAGTGGCATGCACTTCTACAGCAAACACTACAATATGAAAGACCAAAATGAAACAACTCAATGGCTTGACCAATGCAGAAGCATCTATTCATTTAATGGTCACTTTTTCTGTTAGCTCTGACTTCAGCATTATGTGAGGTAGTGGAGAAAAGGACTAAATTGTACTTCCTGACACAATCCAGAAGTTGGTGGAGCAAACACTTAGTCAATAACAGAAAATAGAATACAAAATAATCATGTAAGCAAAACTAATACTCTCCCTGGCTATTCTGTTCACAAAAGTGGTGTCACAACATTCTCTGCCTAAAACATTAATATTCACACTAATATAAATCACGGTTCCTAAATTTAGAAAGAACCTACCTGCAATGCCTGCATCCTGCATTAGTTCTGCACAGCAGCTGAGATAGGTATCGAAGAATCCAATTATAATGCCTATTACAGGTCAACATTGCCCATTCCTTCACATAAATTACTGATCGGCCTCTATCATTGCCCTTTCTCAGTGGAAAACAAAACAAATTAAAATTCTCCTTTAAAGGCATTTCAGGCACATAGATTCTCATCTGAGTCATCCACAATTGGAACAGAAGAGACAATATAGGAACTAGACAAAAGAGAACAGTATACTTGAGCCTTGGTGGGATTGCTTATTATTTTAAATTCAGGTTCAATAAAGAAGGAAAATGCATACAAAGGAAGGTAAAATGGCACAATATTGAAAGAAAGGGAGAAGGACAAGCAACCAGACAACCTCATACCACTGCATTCCTTCACTGGGTCATGGCAAACACCTATTAATCAGGGCATCCTTTCCCATGGAATCCAGCCATCATCTTCCATAATTTCTAAACTGGCCATTCCAAGTAAATAAATGATGGTCCACAAAGAAATTTCTTTCCCTTGCCCAGAATAATAGAAATCCAGAGCCCGCAGACCTGGTTCCCGTCTGGATTCTAGCTATATGCCCACAGTCACCTTCACTCAGCCACAAATGTCAGGAGCTCTGAATGGAGATAACGACTTCTCAGAGGCTGTGACAAGACTCAATGTTCCAGTGTGTCCAAATATACTATCAGGCTCTGCAGAGGTCACTTCTATCCCCCCAGGTAGAAAATGTGTTGCCCTTCACCATTCCCAAAGCACTCTGTGTGAACAGAACACATTTCTAGGCATTCTTCAATTGCCTGCACTGTGGCATGTGGAGAGGTGTCAGCAGGAGGAACTTGTCAACTTCCTCCTGTGCTCTGTGCTCTTTACGTCCGTCCTTCCCTGTCCCAAACAGATAGCACAAGACCAGCCAGAGTGTTGCCTTGGATCTAGTTACCCCAACAGTGCAGAATGATCCTAAAGATCAGCATGGAGCTAAAGCCTGCCAGCCTTCCTGAAAAGCTCTGTCCCTGCCCACAGGCATTAGGGGATTGTAGCACAAGTGCAAAATGCAACCACAGATTTAGCTGGAAAATACTGAAATTGATTAAACATTCAGACTTTGAGAAATAGTGTTATAATGGTCTACTTTCGCATTTTGTCACAGCACAGGCACAATCAAGGTGTTCTGTACAGACAAGACCCTGACAAGATGAATAAGACCCAGGGGTCACCTGAAAAGGGCAGTCTGGCTGGAAATTCTGGGATTTCATTCAGCAGTCTAGCGTGAGATGCCATCTGATGATTATTCCAAAGTCTGTACTTTGGAATAATGATGCCCTAACAGAAAGAGCAAGACCATAAAGAATATGCTAAGAACATCTGTTGGGGAGAGAGAGAGGAGTGTTGGGGAGCAAGTATATAAAACATTCATTCCAAATATGCCTTTGATCTAGGGATGTGGCTAAAAGTGGTAGAATACATGTCTGGCCATGAGTTTGATCCCTGGCACTGCATGGCCCAGGATACTATTGCATGTAGTCCCTAGTCCCGGAGCACTGCCAGAGGTAATCCTCCATCAACAGTAATAGTACAATACAATCGTGTGTGTAATTGTGTTTGTGTGTGTGTTCTGAGTCACTACTCTACCAAAAACTACTTAGAAGCTCAGATACCACTAAACAAAAAATCCCTTATGAATCTATATTCCAAGACAGATTGGGGTGACAACAGAAACTAACAATATTAATGAGAAATTACATTGGTGCTAAACCAGCAGATCAAAATTTATCCATAAAAAGTACAGCATTGAGCCAGAATGATAGTATAGCCAATAAGGCATTTGCCTTGCATGTGGCTCACCCAAATTCAATCCCTAGCACTCCATATGGTTCCCCAAGCATGCTAGAAGTGATCCCTGAGTGCAGAGCCAGGAAGGAGTAATCCCTGAGTGTCACCAGGTGTGGTTCAAAAACAAACTAAAGGACAGCATTGTTGTTTAAAAAAATCACCAGAAAAGGCTTTATGGTAGGTAGTGGCAGGAAGGGCAAGGAGAGGCCTGAGCAGATGAGAAAGAGAGGCAGGTGTGTACCTGTGGAGAAACATTCCAGTCAGAGGGAAAGCAAGTATGAGAAGAACTGGAAGTGGAAGCTCACTGGTACGAGGTTTGTGCAGGCCTCGGGAAACCATTTGAAATGCTGGAGACCACACTCTAGCTGGTCACATACAGGGCAAGTACCTAACCCTCTCCACTCTTTCTCCAGCTCCAAGATCCGCTTTTAACATGGCAGTCTCCACCAAGAGGCGTAGCTTTTAACGTGGCTTTCCTGAAATTCATTCAAATACTGCCTCAACAGCTGTATCAACAGCAACAGTTAACCTGACCCTTGATGAGGGAGAACCTCAGTTTCATACATCTGAATGTTAACAGAAGGCAGGTTTCTTTATGAGGAACACGGGTTTTCTCTCTTGGTCACAAACATCTACTATTCAAAGACCACAATCTGAACTACAAGCTTTCAGAGGCTTAGAAATGTATGTGGGGGCGGGTGATAGCCCAGTGGGTAGGGCATTTGCCTTGCATGCGGCCGGCCCATGCCGGCCTGGATTCGAGCCCTGGCATCCCCATATGGTCCCCGAGCACCGCCAGGAGTAATTCCTGAGTGCAAAGCCAGGAGTAACCCCTGAGCATCGCCGGGTGTGACCCAAAAGAAAGCAAACAAAAATAAATATATAATAAAATTTGACTACAGCTGATTAAAAAAAAAGAAAGAAATGTATTTAAAAGAAAAAAGAAAGAAAAGGTAGGAAAAGCTATGAGTCTTCTAAGAGCTCTGAGAACACCGAATAGTCACTCCAGTACAAACAATCACACCATGTATTGAACATTTATTATCAGCTAGGCGCCTTTCTAAGTGCTTCTGCTTACTTAGCCTAATTAAGCTAAGTCCTGACAATCCCCTATAAGAAGACATCTGCCAACAGTACAAAGTGCCCTACTACAGATGACAGCTGCCACATGTGTCATCTCAGAGAGGTTAAGGCACTGGCCAAAGATCACACTGCGAAGGGGAAATCAGGATTTGAACTCAGATCAGTCAAGAGATAGCAGACCAAAGAGATAAGTGGCACCGATGATCTAAGTGTGGCCTTATCCTACAATTCTGGGCAAAGTTCTTTTCATAGAAGCAGAAGGTTTATTCCCACAGGTAACAAAGCTAGAGTTGGCTCCCTGAGTAAATTGTGATCAGTCCCAACTGATGAAGGGAGCCGTGAGAGAAGCAGACTGAGCAACTGTGCCAGCACCCCCTACACTGGTGCAGCGTGCGCACACACACACACACACACACACACACACCATGTATGACACTTGGCTCCACGGTGCTGGAGCCATTCCCACAATTAGCCATGGGTGCTTGATGCAGATGGCTGAGAGCCACTCTCAGATGAGAGTATGTGGTACCAGCCTAAAGCAACCAATGCACCCCAGCAGCAGAGCTTTCAGATGAGATGTGTGCTAATGTTGTCAAATAAGGGTCAGAGCATCACCAGGAGATGGGATCAACAAGGACATCATTCAGTCGATCATTTGTTGCACATTTTAAGCACGTATTGAGTGGCCACTGCGGCGGCTCCAGTTTGAGAAGAACTGGAAGCACTTGGCCCCAATTTATAGTCCTTTTCCTGACTGCTTAAACCAATGAAGTGCTTGTTGTTGCTGTTGTTGTTTCAGTTTGAGGTAGAAACAGAGATGAAGCACATAATACCACTTTTTTTCACAGTGAAAGCTATAGCTGTAGAAGACAAATGGAAGACAAAAGATCTAGCAAACTTCCTATAGACACCTCAAGGAGAGATAAGCTGAGGGAAAGGTGAAACTGGTTAAGCTACAGCCCTTCACCAGCTGGGGAGAGGACGAAAGAGACCCCACCACCACCAGCCCCCACCAGCCCCTCAATAACTTGGGCAAATAAACAAGCTTCTTGGTTAAAATATCTGAACAAATGGTTCAGATAGAAATGTTCAAATAATGGTTGTTAACCATCAACCCAGTAACTCACTTTATCCACATGAGGAGACCGTCCATTTGTGTATTACACATGGGGCCTCCAGAGCAGGGACTATTCGTGGAACTACTGGGTCAAATGGCTTAATACTTGAGCATTTGGGGGACACTAAGGGCCATTTACACAGTGGTGCTCTAGGAAGCAGCCAAAATTGAACTCAACATGGCCTGTACCCCGACCCTGAGCTCTTTCCCTGACCCCAGGAGTCAGTTTCTGTCTTTTTTTTTTGTGAGTTTTCTTATTTGGGTCTTTCTATCCAACCCTATTACTTCTACTAGGAGAGGGGCTTCCTCGCAAGAAAATCCATGTCCAACTGCTGTCATTCCAGCAAGAGGATAGTCTGGCAGGAACTTAGGATTCAGGCAGACAGTCCTAGACTGCAGAGAGGGACCAAATACCTTCTTTCTATACCTGATGGTGTCTGAGCCAAAGAACCTATCTCTAGGGATGCAAACAAGAAAGTGTGTGTGCTGCCTTTGCTTACACCTTGAACAATTATTTCTAGGCTTTCTCTTTGGCAATGCTGACAACTAGCCTCACATGTGTACTGTTCCACCTTCAGCACCCACACAGGAACTGTAAACAAAATCTCCCTGAGGTCTGTAAAGACCTGGCAAAAAGGTCTTTACAGGCTGAGCATGTCACACTTGGCTGCCCAGATCAAGCCTCACCTGCACCGTCACCTTCCTCTGGCCTCAGTCTCTGCTCTGCAGCCTCTAGCCAGATTCACTGTCAAGACCTCAAGTCCCAAATCTCCTTCTCCTGTGGCCCTTTCAAAGGAAAAAATATCTCATGCTTCCTTTCCAATCAAAAGAGTCTGCTCTTCCCACCCATCTAAAGACTGCATTTATTTTCAGAATTTTCTTTTAAGACATTTGCTTTAGCAGTTTAGCTTCCAGTTATATTAAACCTTTCCACTCCTAAGCAGGTTCTCACCTTTATCTTTACATAGCCAGAAGGCCTTTAAAGAGCTGCTTTTGTTGTTCCAGGAGCAATCTGCCATCATTGCCAGATACACACACACACACACACACACACACACAGACACACACACACACACACACACACACACACTGCTAACAATTTCTAAATAGGGATTGCCTGTCTCCATCCATCTCGGCCACTGTTTCTAAATCACAACACTTAAAAAAAATTAGCAAGGGTTTTGTCCAATCCCATAAACAAGTTTCAGGATGTACAGACATAAGTGTTTTCTGCTTTCTTTCTTACCTTACAGAATCATCTTACTTTCCTCCCGCAACTCCCAATGATGATAATAAATTCCCCCTGTACAATAATGGCACCTCAACATTCTTGTTTTTGAATTTCTGGACTACAGAAATGGAGTCCTGAGACTTTATGGATCTTCCGAGAGAAGACATTTGTATAGTTTGAAAAGTGATTATAATATTCCTCCACTCCCCCAATAAGATGTTTTTTTCTGCGGGTTGTACTCAAATTCCCCACCCCACCCCAACCCTAGCCATCATTTAATTAAACTTGATTGCTTTTTCCACAAACACATGAGAGGGTTTTTTTTCACCAAACCTCAAGGGCAATTCATGGCACATTATTGTCTGCTTTCATTCTTTCTTATATTACTCTCTGGCCAGCAAGTTGCTAGCATCTAAGACTCAGAGGAGCTCAGCTGAGACACTCAGTGCTCACCTCTTGAGAACAGCATCTCTTACTTGTAAATAGCAGAAACAACCTCAGAACACAAGGACCTTCTATTCCTTCTGTGTTTTCTTTAGCCTTATTGGTATCCTTTAAAAAAAGAAAGGCACGCATTTGTTTTGTTAAGACTTGGAAGAGCATAGCCCTAATAAATTTACTACAATGACTTCCTGTGGTATTTCGCCTTTGGCTTTCAGAATAAAAACCAGGGACCTCCTTTAAGTAAGATCAATATATGGAAATTACAATGGTCTAGCAGACATCCCTGAGAAGACGCCAAGCTCAATTACCAGTTCTAAAACGCCTGACAGAGTCCACCAAGCTTTCCAGGGAGCTGAAGCTGGGGTCCCTTCCCCACCTCGGTCCCCTCCACGAAGGCCTGAGGCCCCGCCCAGAACTGCTGCTGATGGTGTAGGCTACGTACTCAAGCGCAAGGCGGAACTTGTGCCTTCCCGGCCTGTGCTAGGCTGATGGGACATCCTAGAAGGGGGGCCGTTTCTGGCCCTTCGCCTGATCCCCTCCCCCACACACTCTCAGAGGCCAGATAAACCTCCTGTAACACAACCACAGTCATCCTCAAGGTCCGGACTCCACAGCTGGACACAGCCCTACCCCCATGGTGTGTGGGCACAAAGCTCCAGCTCAATATCCCAAAACCTGGTATACTCATCTAACACATATCCCATCACATCTCATAGAAACCCTAATGTGTGGACACAATGTGTGGTCTATGGGAACATATCAAAAATTTCCTATTCAGTGGGCTCAGATGACACAATGGAATTTTAAGAATCTCCAATGACTTTTGTCTAAGACCATATTCACTGACTGTGTTTAGAGAAGAGTCGCCAATGAGCAGTATAGAATAGATTATTCAGTGTATACATAGGAAAAGCTCAAATAGAGGTTGAGGTAAATGTGAAATATGTGTTGTCCGTAGCTGTAGTGGTGGTGTGTCTAGGGTGGACAGTAGAGAATCACTGTGTTCTGGAAACCCAGAAAGTGAATCCAAGAACAGAATTGGCCAGACTCCCACAGAACAACCCAGAAAAAAAATGACTTTGTCAATGCCTTTCCCTTATATGAGCAGTAATGATCAACAGAATTGATGCTGGCTAAGAGAACAGGCAAGGGGATGGGAATGAGGGGTGGGTAGGAAATGGGAGTCTATGATGGTGTTGGGGGAACACTGGTGGTGGGATTGGTGCTGAACAATGAGTCTTTCTAAAAACTGTATTGAGAAAAAAATAGCTTTGTACTTTGTAAATCATGGTGTTTAAATACATAACATTTAAAAAATAAAGTAAAATGCCTGCCAGGCTGAGACCCTCCCTGCTAGGCCATCAGCCTGTGCTGTCCTGGCTGAGAGTGTCTGAGGTCTAGGGCCCCACTGTCCCTCCATTCTGCCTCTCAGTTCCTAGAGCAGCCCCAGCCACTCTTCCTGGGATAGGTTCAAATTACTTTATAGACATCTCACTGCCTTCTCATGATTCGGTGAGAACATTTCATAGACAACTTACCCCCCCTCTCCAGAATTGACTACACATGTTCTGTTTCACCCCCACAGAATTAAATCATGTATAGGAAGCAGAAACTTCCCACCTAAGAAGGCCCAGAGACACACGATGTAAGACCCCCCAAGACTGTGCTGAGTGGATATCTCTCTCTCGTTATCTCTTCTCTCTCTTCTCTCACTCTGTCTCTCTCTGTCTCTCTGTCTCTCTCTGTCTCTCTCTCTCTCTCTCTCTCTCTCTCTCTCTCTGCCTCCCCTGTGTCCGTCTATCTGGTCAGTGTACTTTCTTTTAATTATCTGACTTTGCTCTTGCCTCAGTCATCCTGCCTTCCTGGTAAATTCTGTTACCACCCACCACTCAAACTCAAAGAGGTCTGGGTTGAAGATCCTCCCTTGTCAGAAATTATATTACACAAAGGGTGATAAAGTGCTTTTTTGACCCATTTGATCTTCTTTAATTTTAATAAATTTCCCTGGTACTCTTGGAAATAATTTAATAGATTTTTAGACCTGATTTATACACTCATGGGGGGAGCCTTAAAGGTAAATTAAGGACTATCTCCACCCATAAAAATATGTGTCACATTCTCTACACGTTCTATTTGTTCGTTCTCTAGATGTTCTATATTTACTGATATTTATCTATACTCATCTATTTATTGATGATAGTCATATATGACTATAACGTTATTACAAAATATGAGTAATGCACATGTACTTGCTGTTATTTGGGAACTTGCTGCAACACTTCAGCTTCTCACCTCTCATCAGGATCAAACAGAACTGAAATGTCAGTTTTCAGAATGAACACCTTTAAGTGTTTGATTATGTAGGTGAGGAATCTACGGCACTGAAAGAAAGGCTCTGCCCTAACATTTACACACCAGAGAGAAAACAGCTATGTTGAGTAATGGGCAGGAAGATAAGGAAAACACTTTAAGTTTCCAAATTAAGTTAGTCTCTCATTTTCAACTGTGTTCACTTCTGACAGCCTGATAGACACAGTGCTCAAAGGAAACTGTATATAAAAGAAAATAAATTGTTATTTGGCACTTTGTCGTTCCTGGCACACTCCAGGAAAAAGAATCCTATCCTTATTCTGCACACAGCACTTCCTGCCGCTTTGTTCTTTATTTAGTTCTCCATAAGTTCTGCAGCATTTTAATTCTTTCTCAAATTCTCAAAATTCTAAACCACATCATGCATGATAAAATTTTTGAATGAATCCACTGTTCTCAAAATGTAAATAAAGTCCTAAACCATAAAAATAAGCAGCCAGTAGTTCTGTCTGATGCCCACTCTCCTCTTCCCTCCTCCCTTTATCCATTCTCTTTCATCTTCCTCCTTCATCCCTCCTCCCTTTTGTTGTTAATTTTTTTTTTGCTTTTTTGGGTTATATCCAGCAATGCTCAGAGATTATGCCTGACTCTATACTCAGGAATTACTCCTGGTAGTGCTCAGGGGACCATATGGGATGCCAGGGATCGAACCCAGGCAGGTCGGCCGCATGCAAAGCAAACTCTCTGCCCTCTGTGCCATCTGCTCAAGCCCCCCCCTCCCCACCTTCTTCCCAGTTAGTTCTCTCTTCCTTCCAATCCTTCCTCCTTGTCCTTCCTCCTACTCCCTCCTTCTCCTGATCCCTCCTTCTCATCCTCCTTCCTTCCTCCCTCCTTCCTCACTCTCCGTTCCCTTCCTCCTCTACTCCTCCTTTCCTTCCTCCCACTGTTTTCTCCTCTTCCTTCCTCCTATTAGTCCTTTTTTCTCTCCTCCCCATCACTTTTTCCCCTCTTCCTCCTCCACCTCTTCCTTCTCCTCCTGATCCTCCCTCTCCTCCTCTTTCCTCTCCTCCACCTCCTCCTCCACCTCGTCTTCCACCTCCTCCTCCTCCTCCTCCTCCCTCACCCTTAGCTTTTTTCTCTCCCGTGGCTCTCTACACTTCCCAGGTACATCCCTATTATTTCTCTCTTGTTGTTCCCCTGCATTCTGCAAGCTAAAAGAACTCTTTGCCCACTCTTCTCAACATAATCCTTACTTTTCCCCAAAGTGTCTATGCCCTGCAAGAGCTAAGGGCTGGGTTCAGCCCTTACTCTGGGAGTGGACCCAGGTTAATCTGAGCAAATCAGCACCTAGCCCTCTCCTGGAGACCAGGGACTTAAGTTGGTACAAGCACTAAAGGAAATACCTGAAGTTCAAGGTTGAGGAAGAACTTCTCTCTTTTCCTTTTACTCACTGCACAAAAAGAAAGTATTGGTTTCCCGTGGTCAGCAGTAGTCATCCTGAGACCATAAGGAGAACCACCTTAAGTATGAAACTAATCTGAAAATATCTGGAAGGGATCCTTGGTGTTTTCATTGAATCAATCTCCTCTGGATCACTCCTGTCTTCTGAAATTCTCCCTCGGACTTTTCAGAGGTGGTGACCCCTTTAAGAGGTGGGTAAAATGTACTGACCTTCCCCAAAATAATTGAACACACACCCTAGCTGCATTGCCCCCAGTCTAGAAGTAGTACAATGGGCCAAACATTTCTCCTGAGGAGTTAGTGATCACCAGCCACTGAAGAGCCTGGGGTGAGGAAACCATGATACAAATCCTCTGCCTGGGGACACTGTCTGTACAGTCACCTCATACTGTCTTTCCTTTTCCAAATCAGATTCCTATGCACCAATTGAATTACCCAGAAACACTTTAAATGACATGATTCTTCCACCTGACAAACTGAAATGCCAACTACAATGGACTTGCGTCCACGTGTTTTTCCAGGCCATCCTGATCTGACCCTGCTCCACCACCCCCCCCCCAATCTGTGCCCAGACTCATCTGCTGCTTCCATCACTGGACCCTCCGCTCAAATCTCAACCAAAGCAGCCTCATCCTTCTATTCCTTCTCATGCCTGGAATTTCAAGTTGAACTCAATTACTTAATGGCATGGGCAATGCACTAAACAGTCTCCTTATGAGAATTTAAGCCATAAGCTAACTTCCCCTTTGACACCCCTGGTCTGAGTCTTCACCTGCCTCCAGAGGTTCTCACAGCCTGCCAGACCTCTTTCCCTCCATCTTCATTCTGATGACTCAAGAGAACTCTTAGGTCTTAGGAACCAATGGCCGGAAGAAAAATAGAATTCAATCTTTCAAGAAAAATGGATGGAACCCAGGATCCACTGTTGCAGAGGACACTCCATGCTCAGGAAAGGCAAGGGGCATGCAGAAGAGCCGTCTCATGACCTGAAGAGAGGGGGTCTAGGGGCCAGAAGCACCACTGTCAGCTCCCCTGGAGCAGCTGTACTGCTTCCCTCAGGCACCACAGAGCAGCCACAATGTGAGTCAGACAATAGCCCAGTTCACTAGTACCATGAGCCCAGCCTTTCACATCACAGGATGAACTGGACATGAGTCTTCTTCCCAAAACTGAGAGGTTCAAACCATGCTGCGCTCCACTTGCTGTCCCTTCCATCTGGGAAGCTGGGAAAGGCCATTGGCACTTGGGGTTTGGACAGTTACCTTTCTAAAGTTCATCTCGCTACACTAACTGGAACAACCTAAGCCCGACAGGACTGCTAAAGAAACTGTGGTTCATCACCTTGAATACTATGCGGCGTCGAAAAGATACTTATGAATTTACCTGTGAGGGACTGGACTATCATGTGAGTGAAATTAGTCAGAAGGAAAAGGACAGATATAGAATGACTGTTCTTAACGACATAAATAATACCAGTGTTTTACTAAATGGAAATGGTAATGAGATTAAACTCACCATGAATATACACAAGAACTTAGTGATAAACTCTAAATACCTTAGGGCTAGCCACATGTTAAAATAAGAGGCAGAGATCAGAGACAGAGAGAACAGAAGAGAAAGAGGAAACTGGGTACCTGCTATTAAGGAATGGGGTGGGCAGGAGGGGGGGACTTGGTGGTGGAAATGGGCACTGTGGAGGGATGGTGCTGGATACTGTATTACCAAGAACCTTATGATCACCTTTGTAATTTTGTTTCACTGTGGTATAATAAAAAATTAAAAAAATAAATAAAAAAATAAAAAAAAAAAAACAGGGCAGAGGGAAGCCAGGAGATCTGCTTTGCAAACATAAGGAAACTCATTCAATCCCCTGTGCCACTCTCATATGAAGACCACAGTTCGGGCAGCTCTTCTGTCTGGGTCGCCTTCCATCTCCCCCCACCTCTGTACCCCCAACAGCATAAGCAACCTCCAGAGCTCTGCAGCCCCATGAGTGTGAGTGTCACAACTGAACAAGTGTGTGAGCACCACAGAGAACCTTGCAGGCACACACAACCAGGACTGTGAGCCCCAAACATCACAACACCAACAAAGGGAGAGAAATACACTTTTATCAAGGCCCAACGCGTGTCTGAGCAGGTTTACTTGTTCCCAATTCATGGCCATTGTCACTGCTCTTCCCTTATGTCAAACAGAAACACACAGAGAGCAAGATGCTAACAGCTGTGTGATCTCCCCCACAACCCCCACATCGGTAAAAAGTATGAGGGAGCCTGGGGTACAGGGACCCACCGGCCACCTGGCTCTCTCCCAGACAGTGGGCGCCACGCAGGGAGACAGACACCACCCGCAGTCTTGCCATCCCCCTCCCTCTCTACCTACATTGGGCCTTTGGTGATTGAACCATTTTTCGTCATAGCCACTTGACGGACAAGTAAAATCATAGTTTCCAGATATGGAACTGAAGATCGCACTGAAGATGATCTCGCTGGAGTAACAACTCCCATAGGTCAGTAGCCCCTGTGGGGAGTCATAGGGTAGGGAGAGGGTGCAACACCTTGGTTCAGGCAGGGTTTTTTGAAAGAGGGCTCCTCACCATACTGGCTCATGCCCCAATCTGAGCCCGAACCTCCCTCTTCTGGTCCCAGTAAGCTCAGTGTTCATAAAGCAAGCCTAGGGCAGAGAAGGCAGGCCTCAGAGTCTGGAGCCCCGCCCAATGTGCACCTGCAGCCTCCCCTGGCTCCGTACCTTTCCTCCCTCCCTCAGCCACTTCCCTCCTCCCTATCTCACACAGGACCCAGACACTGCCCATGGTGGAGTACAGGCCCGGCATGAATGAAACCCTGGCCCATGGTGCCACATGGTCCCTGAGTACTGCCACCAGTAGCCCCTAGTGTCATCCAAGCACTGCTGGCCCACAGAGCTCACATAGTCAGGAACCATCTTCAAGGCACCCTGAGCTCTGCTTAGAAGGCCAAAAGGGGGAGCAGTAAAGAGAACATTGCCAGTCAGGACCCACTGCCCAGGCTCCACGGATACAGGAAGGAGTGTGATGAGAGGCTGGGGGTGACTGACCCCCTCTGTTCCCTTTGCTACAATGGTCTCTCGGTGGCTTTCCGCCGAGAGGGATCGGGAGGCAGTGGCTTCCCCTGGGTGCGCGGTGCTTGCGGGTCGTCTGGGGGCTCGTCTTGAGGACCTGTCCCCGCCCGGCTTCCCGCGTGCTCCCGCCCAGAGCCGTGTTCCCGGGCCCCCTGTGCGCCGGCTCTCGCGTGCACCCCGGGGTTGCCTGCCGCCTCCCGTCCTTTTATCCCCTGAATGTCACCTCCTAAGGAACACCTCTGGACATCTACACCACAGCTGTGTCTTCTTTCATACCTATTTTTCTTTCCATGAGCATTTTAATCTCTCATTTCTGTTTTTCTATAGTCCTCTAGACTACAATGGAAATGGGATCTCACCCCCCCCCACCCATCCCAATTACCTGGACACCATGCCCAGTATCCATCTCAGCACCGCATGTATCAGTCTAGATAGAAAGGAATGAAAACTGATTGGAAGAGAGGAAGGAAAATAGCCTAAGCGCCAAAGGATAGACTACATTTATATCTTTCAGACTGAGAAGATTTTCAGAGAAACTTTAGAAACGTTGCATCAAAGCCGAAGAGGCCAAGGACCTTCAGTGCCGCCTCTTCGCACCATCGACTCTGACACATGATGTGGAAAGCTGCCAGATGGAGCTGCCACAAAGTCTGCATTTGTCTCAGAACTACTGAGCGTTAAGGCCACAAAAGTGAGTGTGATATTATCCCTCCCTGGAGAAGTTCACAAGCATGTGAGGAATCCAGGTATCAATTTTTTTCTGTTTTTTTTTTTAATTAGGGGGTGTGGGGAGAAGAGCACATCCAGCGGAACTCAAGGCTTACTCCTGGCTCTGTGCTTAGGTATCACTCTTGGTGTGGTGGCACTTAGGGGACAATATGGAGTTCAGGGATCAAACCTTGGTTAGTCATGTGCAAGGCAAGTGCCTTACCCACTATACAATGACTCCAGCCTGCCAGGCATCAGTTTTAAATGACCTTAATATGTAATGAATCCTGAGGTTAGAAATATCACTTAATCACTTGATCAAGTAATGAATTAATAAAAATCACTTGATGGATCAAGTGATGGTTAGAGAGATGGATTAATAAAATCCCAAAGGAGCGTTACAGGTACAGAGCAGGAGAAGGATTCCCTGCTCCTCACTGGAAGGACAACCAGGAGAGATTTCTCAAGTAAAAAGACATTTAGGGCTTCACACTTAGGTTCTTTGTGGGAGTCAAGCATGTCTCAGTCTAGAGAAATCTGGGGGCACCAGCTCTGCCCTGCTGGCTCCTTCACTAACCTCCCCTCAGACCATCCTAAGGGGCTCCATCACTTGCATCTAGTGCAACAATCCAAGTCACTTTCCTACTCTGAAAGTCATCTTTTCATGGTACCATTTATTAAACATCTGTCTCCATATGACTTTTACACTAACATTGAAAACATTATTTCATTTCTCCCAAAAAACATTATTTCATTTCTCCGGTTTGTTAATGAAGTGATCACTTCACATGATCACTTGAATCCAGTTATTCATCGATTTGCTCGAGCGGGCACCAGTAACATTTCCATTGGACCCTATCACATGCCAATGTAGCCCAATAGCATCTGGTTGATTCAGGAATATGAAGAGCCTCAAACCGTTCCTTCAGGGTCTTGACAAGGAAGTCTGACCATCTTGTAGGTGGGCGGCCACATGATCTTTTGACATCCCATGGGAATGAAGTGATTCAGGCTCAAAATGATTGTTATAGGCCTAGATCAATCTATACTCTTCACTGTTCCATCTCTGCAGGTATCTGACATGCCTGTTTCAATGACTGAAAAGTCAAAATCTAGGGACTGGAGCCATAGGAAAGTGGGTAGAGTGTTTGCCTTGCACACAACTAACCTGGGTTCAGACCCCGGCATCTCAGCCCTGAGCACCACCAGGAGTGATTTCTTAGTGCAGAGCCAGGAGTAACCCCTGGGCATCACTGGGTGTGGCCCGAAAGAAAAAAAATAATCTAGTCCCATTAGTAAAAAGATTCAGGAAGAAGAGAATTTTTATAATAAATTGTGGATCTGAAACTTTCCACTCATGTTTAAATTTTTTAACTTAAATTATTTTTCTGCCATATTTTCAAAAATAAAAATTCCAGTGAAGGAGATAAATGGAGGGAGATGCAGAAGAGGAGTAACCTAAGGGTGAGTGGTCTTGGGCCCTTCTGTGGTGTAGAGATGAAGTATCTATATCTACCTAAACCACTAGATCCAACACCACTGTAAATAAGTGTCCCAAACTACAATTAAACTTAAAACTTAAAATGTAATTGCCAAGCAGTTGGGGGTGAGGGAACAGAAGAGAATCTGGAGTAAGCAGTGGAAAAGGAGACATGGGATTAAATATAGAACCAGTAAAAGCCAGAAAACTTCATGCTAACTATGAAAATTGAGGTGCCCTGATTTAATTTTTTAAATAATTTTGTCTTAGTCTTAGTCTTCTTTATATTACTTATAAGATGTAAATTGTGCATAATTTATTAATTTCTACAGACAATAGTGCCATGGTTAAGAAGATGACAGATAGGACTACAGCTTTCAGCCCACACTGGAAGATGGGTGGGTAGAGGAGCAGGGTGGAGGAGAAGGGAACAACAGCCGTGAGGGCTTGGAGGGAAAGGAGAGCAGCCCCAGAGCCCCATCCTTAAGTCCTCTGAGATTTCTAAAGGCACAGAAACCATGTTCAGAAAAAGAAAAACAAAAGGAATCGAGAGCCCAGAGGCATCAGTGGGCAAAGTCTGAAACGTCAGAGCAGCAGGCATGCAAGCTCAGCAGACACACTCTCCAGGCAGCCCCTGGCAAGGGGCCCAGGAGCTCCTGTGTTCACAGTGCCCAGTGGTTCCCCAGAAGGAGGTCAGCTGGGACATCTTCCATTAGAGCAGATGTAGAGAAAGTGACTCCACTGGTCCCTGTGGTCCACATCTCTGGGTTACAAGCAGAGAGCGGCAGTGTGGTACCCCAGCCCTGCTGTTCCCAGGAGAGGTAGTGGCCCCAGTCCCAGCAAGGTGTCATAATCTGAGGGACAGGGAGACACAGGAACAAGGACACTTCCCTGGACCTGAGACACAATTCCACAGTAGGGTGCTTGTCTGGGACAAATCTGGCCCCAATTCTGACACAACACCATATATGGTTCTTAATTTCAACCCTTCCAGGAACTGGAACTAGGTAGCGGCTGGTATGAATGAGATTATCTGAAGGGGAAGAGCAGCATGCACAGCAGGCCAGACCAAGCCGGAATCCAGAGAACAGAGGCATGAGCGAACAAAGTCTGTGAATATCATAGAAACAGCCAGGCCTGCCCAAGCACCAGGCATGCCAGACCAAGCCAGACTAGGCCACGCCAGGCCAGTCTAGGTAAAGGGGCCAGGTCAGGGACTGGATCAGGCCAGGGGCCAGGCAAGGCCTATGACCAGATCTAGTGCCAGGCCAGGTAAGGCTCATGGCTAGGCTCATGGTCAGGCTAGACCAGGCCAAGGGCCAGGCCAGGAACAAGGCCAGCGCCAGGGCTGTGGCCAGATCAGTGACCAAGCCAGGCTAGGGACCTGGACAGGAGAGAGGCCAGGCCCATGGATAGGCCAGGGACCAGGACAGGGGCCAAGCCAGGCTAGAGGTCAGTCCTGGGTCTAGCCCCATGGCCAGACCCCATGGCCAGACCATTGGTCAAGCAGGCCAGGGGTCAGGCCTATATCACAGGTCAGGCCTGTGTCTAGTACCATAGCCAGAGGCCAGGCCATTCCTGTGTCCAGATCCATGTCCTTGCCCCTGTCCTGACCCCTAGTAGTCCTAGCCATGGGCCTGGCCCCTGGCCTAGCCATGTCTGGCCACGGGCCTGACCTCTTGAGTTGACCTAGGCCTGGTCCCTGGTCATGGACAGGCCAGGGGCCAGGACAGTCCAGACAGGTCCCAGTCTGGCCTGGCCCTGGGCTTGGCCAGAGGACTGGCCTGACCATGGCCTGGCCACTAGTCCAGTCCATGTCTGGTCATTCAGAACTGTGTCCACAGGCTCAGCCTGTAGGCAAAACCATGACCTGTGGTCAGGCCAGGCCTGGACAGAGAGGGACCAAGGCGCTACCTGGCACCCACCAACCATGATTCCATCTACAGCGGCATATGTAGTCTCCAAGCACCGCCAGGGGTCACTCCACTGGAGCTAGCAAAGCGAGTGTGAGGCATAATTGCTGTTTTCTAAGTCATTTTCCTACCTCTCACAGAAGATACATGGCCCAGAAAGCCAGTGGCCAAAAGCTCACTGCAACCTTTCACCAAGGAAGCAGCTACTCTAGAGCAGAACGTGTGCTGTCGGGCCCACAAAGGGGCCCATTGACCCATTGGCCCATTCAGCAGTTGGGCCTATTTGGTTCACAGACATGGGGCAGAGCTGCTACCAGCTCTCCCTGTGCCCAGCTGTTCACGAGGCACCGGGAGGGATGGCGGGTCCTAGTCCTGGCCCACCACCCCAGCAGAGCCTCGCAACAAGCCAGATGACCCTCCCACTCCATGAGAGCCGCCATTTTCCACATCCGGACTTTCCTCTCATCAGAACTCCACCCAGCAGAAGAGCTTATTACAGCCTGGCTCGCGCAGCCACAAGTGGCTGCACAGTTCATCAATAAATGCTGGATTTAGAGGTGACTACAAGGGTATGCCTCCCACACGGCAGAGCCTGGCAAGCCTCCCGTGTCGTATTTGATATGCCAAATACCAGTAACAATTATAGACCTCATTCCCATGACCTGATGGAATGGTTTGAGGCTCTTTATGTTCCTGGAGCAAGCAGATGCTCTTGGGCTCTACTTGCATGAGACAGGACATATGGAGATGTTACTGGTTCCCGCCGAGCAAATCAATGATGAACGGGAAGACAGTGATACAGTGATTAGGTTTGTAGTTGTGTCCATTCAAACTGACCCAGCATGGAATCTGAAAATTCAATCACCAATGATTAATTTGCAGATTACAAGGCGATCACATCCTTGCAAATTCCACAGATGATGCTAAAGCATTAAATGTGCCACAACTCATTTTCTGTAACGCTGTATGATGTGTGATCATCAGACAGAGGGAAGAACAAAGACACTCTTCCTCACTTCTGCAACCCAGTCTGGCCAACTCATCCCACTGGTCCTCGTGTTCAGGGAGCTAAACTAAAAGTAACTCCATAAAGTGAAGTATCAGTTTTTTAAAATTTTTTTTTTTTTTTTTTTTTTTTTTTTTTTTTTTTTTTTGGGGTCACACCCAGCAATGCTCAGGGGTTACTACTGGCTCTACACAGGATTTACTCCCAGCCGTGCTCCAGGGACCATATGGGATGCCAGGGAATCAAACCCAGGTCGGCCGTGTGCAAGGCAAACACCCTACCCGCAGTGCTGTCGCTCCAGCCCCCAAAAAGCTTATTTTTAAATATGACATGAGGAGCCGGAGCGATAGCCCAGCGGGTAGGGCGTTTGCCTTGCACACCGCCGCCCACGGGCCCAGGTTCCATCCCCCGGCATCCCATATGGTCCCCCTGAGCATTGCTGGGTGTGACCCAAAAAGCAAAAAAAAAAAAAAAAAAAAAAAAATATATATATATATATATATATATATATGACATGAAGCTTCAGTTTTGCCTACTCACAGCTGTTTATTCCTGACCATTAGCACTTTGCTGTTTCCCGCTGAAAATAGATGGTTTCATCCCCAGAAAACACCATTTTCCTTGCAGCCTCTCCCTGTGCAAGTATTTTCTCTTTGTCTCTCCTCTTCCCTGCTTCCTCCCACTAGGTGTCCCTCTCTCCTGCTCCCTGCCTCCCAGACTTCCCAGATATTTTTTCTGGAAAACTATGATTACTCCAGATTTTTTTTCCCTGGAGAACAGTGATGATGACATTGTTATATATGCCACATGAAACTTCACACCAAATGAATTTCAAGTGAATTAAGAGAAACTTAGCAGTTAATGCTTCTGGTGTTTCCTTTGAGCTGCTTAAAGCCCACATTTTGTGATGTTTGAAACATGGTGGGACACTAAGACTCTAGGAGTTTACTGAGTGCAAAAGGATTTTCTCTCTGAGGGCTCAGCCTCCCAATATGTTCAGAACAGACCATGCCAAGACCTGTCACTTCAGCAGGTGAATTCTTTCAAACCGAGGTCAAGCAAGAGCCTGCAGGTGCAGAGGGAAGCCTTTACCACTCTGACAATCTAGAGGACTGGAAATCTGCAGTATTACCCAGCATTAGGATCATATCCTAATTTTGAACAAAAATAACTGTTCACAATAACATGTGTGTGAGGTGTGTGTGTGTGTGTGTGTGTGTGTGTGTGTGTGTGTACTGCAGAGCAAATAACTAAGCTCACAGCATCTGGCCGTAACATAAACTTCTTACTGGGTGAGTCCCCCTTCCTTCCTCCTAGCACTCATCCACTCCCTAGTTGATGTGTCCCATTGGCCTGACAGTTCACAAGGAGACAGTTCACAAGTTGCTCCATATGGATATAATTATATCTGGCTTTCCTACTGCTAATCTGATATTAATTTGATTGCCTCATCAGACTTCTTAAAACCCAGGGAGGGGATGGTGTAAATTTCCTGTCATCCCTATATATCAAATCCTGCTGGTAAGGAGATAAGAAAGAAAAACCATGAGGTTTGGAGGTCACTGGACTCAGACATCTCAATCAACTAGATCTGATTCCTGGTTTCACCACTAACCCTCACACAACTTTGGACCAATTGTTCCTTTTTTTCTGAATCATTTCTAGAATGGATATAACGATATGCCTTTTTTCAGAATTCAATGATGCACTAAATATAAAGTAAATGGAGGCTGTTTTTTTATCTTCTTATCAAATTAGTAGTGATCGCTTTTTCTTCTGAAGACAGAAAGCTTAGTTTCCAGTTCCATTTCTGGGAATCTGGATCCCTGGTTAAAAACATAGAAGAGCTGGAGACCGGACAACAGGGCACATTCCTGCTATGCACAACCAGCTGCAGCCCTGGAGCCCCAAGGGGTGTCCCTGGCACCAGGGCCTGAGCAGCATTATATCAACCCCCAGTCCTTGCACTGACGCATCAGCCTGGGTGGTTAGGAATCACAGGTGGGGTCACCTGAATACCAGTTAAGCGGCAGAGCAGAAAATGTTACTGAAACTTACTGTAGGGCTCTGTGTATCTCAGGCTGTCAAATAAATCTATGTCAAATAAAGAACATAGAATTAGATGAAAATTCATGTTAAGGCTTTTAGATCACACCTCTCCCAATCTTTATTTCCGAAAATTTCAATTGATTAAAATAAGCTGCAAATCAGCTCCTCTCTGAAACTATTCAAATATAGTAGCTAAGGGCCTTCTGCCCTTACTAGACAATGCAATAAAATGGTGAATATATGCCTGTCCCCTAAGAATAATCACGTATTTATAGACATACTTCTTCCATTAGATTCCAGAGTTAGCCAAGGATTCTTAATTCCAAGTTTAGCATATCGGTGTCAAAATAATTCTTGCTGAATAAATGAATGTTAATTCAGTATTTTATAAAATACTTCCATTAGATTCCAGAGTTAGCCAAGGATTCTTAATTCCAAGTTTAGCACATTGATGTCAAAATAATTTTTGCTGAATAAATGAATGCTAATTCAGTATTTTATTAAAAAGTAAGGGCTTTTTGTTTTGGGACCACACCTGGAGTGCTCAAGAGTTTCTTCTGTTTCTGCACTCAGGAATCATTCCTGGCAGGCTCAGGGACCATATGGGATGATGGGAATGGAACCAGGACCGACTGCATACAAGACACGTGCCTTACCCAGGGTACTATTCCTCTGATCCTTGTTTTAGTTTTTTAAAGGGGACATTAACTACAGTTTAACTATCATTTTTTTAAAATTGTTTTAAATTGTTTTTTTTTTCCTTTTTAGTTTTCTGGGCCTGCCCCCGAGGTGTTGCAGGTGTGGCTGCAGTGCCCGGCTGTGTCGACAGGTGGCAGACAGGAGACAGGCTTGTCTACACATAGGGCTCTGCCCCATGGGCTCTGGATGGTTGATGGTCTGACATAGAAAAAGACGGGCCCCCTGGGATGAACCCAGAACCATGGCAGAGCCTGACAAGCTACCTGCGATGTATTCAATATGCCAAGAACAGTAACAATAATGGACCACATTCCCAATGAATGGGGACATTACTGGCACCCACTTGAGCAAATCGATGAACAACAAGAAGACAAGTGACAAGTTTTGTGGGTCTCACCGGTGATGCTAAGGGCTTACTCCTGACTCCGCACTCAGGAAACAGTCTTGGAGGTGCTCAGGGGACCATATGGGATGTGGGAATCTAAGTCGGGTTGGCTGCCTGCAAGCCAAATGCCCTCCATGCTGCACTATTGCTCTGTCCTGTTTTTTTCACTTTAAAAATGTGTTTGTTTGGAGCTGGAGTGATGGTCCAGTGGGTAGGGCGTTTGCCTTGCACATGGCCAGCCTGTGCCAGCCCAGGTTCGATCTTCGGCATCCCATATGGTCCCCTAAGCACTGCCAGAAGTGATTCCTGAGCCAGGAGAAACCTCCTGAGCATTGCCGGGTGTGACCCCCCAAAAAAAAAGCCAAAAAAATGTGTTTGTGGGGGACTGAGTGATACAACAGCGGGTAAGGCATTTGCCTTGCATGTGGCCAAACCGGGGTTCGATCCCGGCATCCCATATGACTCCCGAGCGCCGCCAGGAGTAATTCCTGAGCGCAGAGCCAGAAGTAACCCCTGAGCATTGCAGGGTGTGACCCAAAAAACAAAAAAAAAAAGTGTTTGTTTAGTGGGCTAGAAATA
Source organism: Cryptotis parvus (assembly GCA_021461705.1). Lineage (NCBI taxonomy): Eukaryota > Metazoa > Chordata > Mammalia > Eulipotyphla > Soricidae > Cryptotis > Cryptotis parvus. Next base: position 80,102 of record JAJIBD010006031.1, read on the forward strand.
ATGTGATTTAGCAACAGAATGTATTCCTTGCATGTGCCTAGTTTCAATCCCCAGTGCTGGCCCTAGCCCCAAAAGAGAAAAATGTGTATTTTCAGTACTAGTATACTTCTAGTTCCTTGACTGTTTTTGTCACCTCAGGTCCTCACAATAGTGCAGTCTAGCTTCAACAATAAGAATCTGTTCCACATGGTTCTGGAGAATGGTTGGTTAATCCAAGATTAAGGTGCCAGTCAATTTGGTTCCTCAGCCAGGAATCTCCCTCATAGGCAAAGGATATCATTAGCTGTGCCCTCACATGGCTGGAAGGAAACTGGACCAGGGGGTGGGGGGGCAGCACACTAGATCTCTCTTTTCTTACCTATAAGGGCAGTACACGCATTTAGTGGGAGAGTAGTTCATAATCTCATCTAAACCTATTTACCTCCCTAATATGTCACCATCAAATACTTCAACATAGAATGGAGAAGCACATTCAATCTATTACAACTGCTATCTTTTATAATTTACTCAGTAGTGGGCAAACAAAACGTTTTTATGGGCACACTTTTTTATAAAAAAGTTTAAATCACTTAATCACTTGAATCCCGTTATTCATCGATTTGCTAGAGCGGGGCGCCAGTAACATTTCCATTGGACCCTATCACGTGCCAGTGTAGCCCAGTGGCATCTGGTTGATTCAGGAATATGAAGAACCTCAAACCGTTCCTTCAGGGTCTTGACAAGGAAGTCTGACCATCTTGTAGGTGGGCGGCCACGTGATCTTTTGACATCCTGGGGATCCAGTTGGTAATGGCTCTAGTCCAGCAGTCATCTCCAAATCACATTACATGTCCAGCCCATCTGATTTTTTGATGCCTTGGCAAAAGAGACAGCGTCCCTGACTCTGGAATAGCAATGGAGGTTGGAACTCCGAATTCCTTCTCTCACTTAAGTGAGGCGTGATATTCCAAACACAGCTCTTTCGATTCCTCTCTGGGAGACCCAAATAGCATTTTCATCCTGCTTTCATAGGGCCCAGGTCTCCTGAGGTGTATGTTAATGCAGGGAGAACGGTGGAGTCAAAGAGATGTGCCCGGAGCCAGAGGTTCTTTGTCCTTTTAGCTGTTTCTTTGATGCCTATGAAGGCATTCCATGCTGCTCTCTTCCCTGTGCAGCTCAGGTTTTAGGTCATTCATCATGTTGACTTCTCGACCTAGGTACACATAACTGCTGCATTCAGAGATGTTTGTTCCACTGAGAGTGAATGGGACCTCTGGAACTAGTTCATTTTTTAAAACATAGTTTTCTTCTTAGATTCAGCTGTAGACCTATCTTTCCACATTCTCGTCGAAGTCAGCCAGCATTTGTGCCGCTTGGCTAACGTTTGGTGTTATTAGAACGATGTCATCAGCGAAGCAGAGGTGGTGTAGTTGCCGACCATCTATCTTCACTCCCATTCCTTCCCATTCTAATTGTTGCATGATGTTCTCGAGGGTGGCGCTGAAGTGTTTTGGTGAAATGATATCACCCTGTCGAACCCTTCTTTTGGCATCAATGATCACTTCCTTGTAGAATGGTGAGATCCTGGTGGTGAATCCGTAATACAGCTCACGAAGGATCTTGATGTATTGGGTTTGAACACCCTGTTTGACTAGGGCTTCGATGACCACTTCAGTCTCCACAAAATCAAAGGCTTTCTTTAAATCAATGAATGTGAGACAGAGCGGCATCGTGTACTCCCTACAAACCTCAATGAGCTTGGCTACCATGTGGATATGGTCGATTGTGCTGAATCCTTTCTGGAAGCCAGCTTGCTTGCATGGTTGTCTTTCATCTAGTGTTCTGCCAATCCTGTTCAGGATGACTCGTGTAAACAGCTTGTAGATGATGACAACAGGCAGATGGGGCGATAGTTGCCGATGTCATGAATGTCTCCCTTCTTGAACAGTACAACTGTCCTGCTGGTTTTCCTTGGGAAGGCACCTTGCATTCAGACAGATAGCGTGTGAAGAGCCGAGCTAGTGTATTGATGAGTACCGATGGCAGATTCTTCAGGTGTTCAGGTCTGACTTTGTCTGGGCCTGGTGCTGTTCCCTTCTTTACCGACAAAATGGCATTTCGGATTTCAGAAAGGAGAACGTTGAGTCCAGAGACTCACAGACATGGGGCAAGAGCTTCTACTTGCTCTCCCTGTGCCCAGCCGCTGCTCACGAGGCGCCCAGGAGGGGATGGCGGGTTCTAGCTCTGGCCTGCCACCCCAGCAGAGCCTTGCTACGAGCCAGACGACCCCCACTCCATGAGGGCCTCCATTTTCCACATCCAGACTTCTCTCTCGTCAGAACTCCACCCAGCAGACCAGCCTATCACAGCCTGGCTCATCGAGTTCCACCCTGCACCAGTCTTTTTGAAATCCGCCTCAGGTATGCTGGTCCAGAGACTCACAGACATGGGACAGAGCTGCTACTTGCTCTCCCTGTGCCCAGCCACTGCTCACGAGGCGCCCAGGAGGGATGGCAGGTTCTAGCCCTGGCCCGCCACCCCAGCAGAGCCTTGCAACAAGCCAGACGACTTCCCACTCCATGAGGGCCTCTATTTTCCACATCCGGACTTCTCTCTCGTCAGAACTCCACCCAGCAGACCAGCCTATCACAGCCCGGCTCGCCCGGCCGCAAAGCGCTGCATGGTTCATCAATAAATGCTGAACTTAGAGATGACTGCAAGAGTATGCTACCTGCACGGCAGAGCCTGGCAAGCTACCTGTGTTTAATTTGAAATGCCAAATACCAGTAACAATTATAGACCTCATTCCGGAATGGATTGAGGCTCTTTATGTTCCTGGAGCAAGCAGATGCCCTTGGGCTCTACTAGCATGAGACAGGACATATGGAGATGTTACTGGGGCCCACTCGAGCAAATCGATGATGAACAGGGAAGACAGTGATACAGTGACAGAACGTTGGGAATGACATATCCATCTTGTGGAATTTGGTATGTGGGCAGGTAGTCGGTGGCTATCAAAGAGATCTGAGTAGAAGTCATGGATAATCTTCTCCATTGCCTTTCTGGAAGATGTGATAGATCCATCAGGGTGTCGGAGGGCAGTCATCTTGGTCTTATAGTTGGCGAAGGACAGGCGGTCAGTGCGAATGCTTTTCCCGGCTTCTGCTGCATCTTCCAGTATTTCTGCTCTTCTGTCTTTGAGGTCTTCTTTTATCACTTCTCTGCACCGCTTTGCAAGCTTGGACATTAGCATTTGGTCACCTGAGGCTCGCGCCTTGCCACATTGACGAATGAGCTCAAGAGTTTCTGAAGACAGGCGTCCTTTTGTGTCTTTCTCTCTCTCGGCATTCTTCGCACAATCATGGAGGTGCTGAACCAGTCAGTTGTATTCTTCATCGATGTCATGCAATGATGGTATCTTCCCATGTTGCTGCAATGGTGCCAAGTAGTTTCCAGTTGGTGTTCGTTCTGGGAGTTCTCTTCTTCAACTTTGCAGCCTTTTCTCCCCATTGCGTGAAGTAAAATTTTGCACAAAGGAGACGGTGGTCCGATCCTGTTTGGAATTTGGGGATGACAGCAACATTGGTCAGACAAAAGCGTCAATTGAAGATGATGTGGTCAATTTCATTGTGGAACTGTCCACCAGGAGATTTCCATGTCCAACGTTTCGCTTCAGCCTTCTGGAACTGTGCTGAACTCAGACAGTCTCTCACCCTGTTCATTCCATTCTAGGCCATGGGTCCCATTTAAGTAAGTTTTTAAAAAACAAATTAGGGGAAAAAACATTCCATGAACAAATGAATCTGGCGTGGTTAAGCTCCTGGTATCAACTCGAACACACTATAGGGGACTTGGATCAAGTCACTTGACTTCCATGTCCCTAACTGGGAAGTGCTGGATCTGTTTCTAAGTTTCCCTCCAGTGCTACCAGGCTGGTATTTAACCACAGCTGCTCCCTTCCCTCACCAATTTCTGTCAGAGATAGAACCCTTGACACTTGGTACTTGTCTTTCCCATTGTTCATCAATTTGCTCCAGCAGGTGCCAGTAACTTCTCCATTCATTGGGAATGAGATCCAATATTGTTACTGTTTTTGGCATATTGACTACACCATGGGTAGCGTGCCAGGTTTTGCCATGGCTCTGGATTCATCCCAGGGGGGCCAGTCTTTTTCTATGTAAGACCATCATCCATCCAGGGCACACAGGCAGAGCCCTGGGTGTAGACAAACCTGTCTCCTTTTGCCACCTGTTGACGCAGCCGGGCACTGCAGCCACACCTGCAACAACTCGAGGGGCAGAAACAGAACCCCACCAATGAAAATGGAAGCTGAGTCCCTCTAGACTGCGCCTCTCTCAGGGAAGCAACCACCCTCCATGTGTCCTCCCCACCTGAGTCCCTCCCACCCATGTCCCCCCCCCTCCCGAGTCCCTCCCCCACCTGAGTCCCTCCTCACTTGTGTCCCTCCCCACCCATGTCCCTCCCCACTGTGTCCCCTATCCATGTCTGTCCCCACGTAAGTCCCTTCCCACTTGTGTCCCTCCACACCTGTGTTTCCTCCCCACCCATGCCTGCCCACCTGTGTCCCTCACCACCTGTGTTCCTTCCCCGTACATGCCCTCCCCCACCTGTGTGTCTCTCTCACAGACATATAAACACACACACAACCTTTGTTCCCACCCCACCTGTGGTGCCAGATCTCTAACCAAAACACCAGAACCCTATCAGAACCAATCCTCATTTACCTTATTCAGTGAAAAGTCAAAAACAGAAACCAAATTGAAACTCTTTTAGAGTACCTTAAACTTGATTCTATGCCTAATTCCAGTGATATAGGAGCTACTCTTCTCATTTGTAAAAAGTACATTTCAAACCTATTATTTAAAAAGAAAGAAATATAAAATAAACCAAGACCATGCAACTTCTTGATTTCTAAAAAAGACAAAGCTTATGTGGTGTTACTACTGACATATACTGTATTCTGTTCTTGAATTTTGCAAATGCATGATTGCAGTCAAAAAGATATACCCACAGAATCATCAAAGAATAGGAAGCCTCGGTTGAAAACCTGCTCTATAGAACAGTCATGTTGCTAATTCAGGTGTCCTCTCTGTGTTCCTCTTAGTTAACCTTAATCCCAACTGGAAATTTTAATAGAGGTATATTGGTAATAAAAATTAAAAGGACTTCTCTATTTCCCCTGCTGTTTTCTATTAGCAGTGCATTGTTTTGTATTATTTCTCAGTGTTTACTTAAAACATCTAATAAACATTAGCTAGAGAACTAGGCCAACAAGTATGGTGAAGAACTGAAGATTAGACATGTGAACACAAAAGCTCATATAAACTAACTTCATGTACACACAGGCAGTCTAGCCCCCTTCAACACAGTGTGTCCCATGCAATCACACAGAAAAGCAGATTTATTCTTTACCATTAATTCCTTTGGTTCCTCCATTTTATTTGATGGTAGGTGACAACGCAATTATGTGTACATATACAATTATATGTATCAACCACTAAAATTACAAAGGCTAAAAGATACCACAGCAGGGTGTTTGTCTTGCATGTGGTCAACTCGGGTTTGATCCCTGATATGGCTCCCTGAGCCTGCCAAGGAGTGATTCCTGAGCACAAAGCCAGGAGTAAGCCCTGAGCCCTACCTGATCAAACTTGGGTTTGATCACCTGATATGGTTCCCTGAGCCCACCAGGAGTGATCCCAAGCACAGAGCCAGGAGTAAGCCCTGAGAGCTACCAAATGTGGCCCCAAAACCAAAATGATAATAAGCCATAAAAGTTACAAACAGGAAAAACGCAAAACAATATGTGAAACTACTCCCATTCCTGAGCACCTGATCCTGGCAGAACCAGAGCTAGAAACTTCCACATACACTCGAGTGATTCACAGAACACAGCAAAATGATAGAATTTTCTACATTTTAGAAAGGATATAAGAAATCTCAAGGCATTTCCCCAAGGTCATCCCTTTGGTAAGAAATAAACATCAAGGCTAGCAGGTTGCTAAACCATATTCGTTCCTCTACTGCTGTGAACAAGAAACACAGGTTTTATCACAGACATTGTGAAGGGTGAAAACAGATGCAAAAGACTAAAAGCATTGTGGTTTTGCTTTGTATTTTTCTATTAGTGATAATGAGTACTTTTCATAAATCTAAGACACACTTGTGTATCTTGGGGGAAAAAAATGTTTGTTCAGCTCCTTTGCCCGTTTTCACTTGGACTGCTTGAGTTATTTTGCAATTTCATTGTATGAGTTCTTTTTATGTTTTAAATCTTAATTCATTAGCAGACACATTACTTTCAAATATATTCTCCCATTCCCTAGATTGCCTTTTCACTTTATTGGTTTGTTGTTATATGCTGCGCAAAAGCTTTTGCATTTGACATAGTCCTACCTGTTTTTTATTTTGTTGCTTTTATTTTGGGGTCATATAATTTTTAAAAATCACTGTAAATATCCACATCAAGATATTTTCCCTCTTTTTTTCTAGTTTTATTATTTATATATTATGGTGTAACAACATTCAGCTCCTAAACACTTTTTTTTTAGCTTTTTGGGTCACACCTGCGACACTCAGGGGTTACTCCTGCCTCTTTGCTCAGGAATTACTCCTGGCAGTGTTTGAGGGACCACATGGGATGCCGGAGATCGAGCCAGGGTCGAACCCGGGTCAGCCACGTGCAAGGCAAACGCCCTACCCGCTGTGCTATCGCTCTGGCCCCACTTCTAAACACTTTTTTTAAGTATTTTATTATACCACCATGAGATACACAATTACAAAGATAATACAATTACAAAGTTCATATTTGGGTTTTGGTCATACAGTGTTCCAGCACCCATCCCTCCACCAGTGCCCATCTCCCACCACCAAAGTCCCTGGTTCCCTTCCCCCTCCCCCAGCCCACCTCCATGGCAGACTTCTAAACACTTTTGAGTGAAATCTTTGAATTGTGTAAGATGGGGTTCTCTCTCAGATGTGAGAATCCAATATTCCCAGTTTACTGAAAAGATTATCTTTACACCATGGATTATTACTAGATCCCTTGTCAACTATCATCTGAAATACATGAATGTATTCATATCTAGACTTTTAACTCAGTTCATCTTGTCTACATCTGTTGGGTTTTTTTTTTTTGTCTTGGGCCCACTGGCAGCTATGTGCAGGACTTACTCGTGGCTCTGAACTCAGGGATCATTCCTGGCATAGTTTGGGGGTGTCAGGGATTGAACCCAGGTCAGTCACGAGAAATAAATCACACTACCCACTGTGCTGTATCTCCAGCCTCTGTCTGTCCTATGCCATTATCATAGGGGTTTGATTACTATAGCTTCACAATACCGCTTGAAATAGGAAGTATGTTGTCTTTCATTTTGTTCTTAAGGTTGCTTTCATAAGTCAGTGATTCTATGTAAATGTTGAGACTTTCTTCTACTTCTATGAGATACTCAACTGGACTCTCAACAGAGATTTCATTGATCCCTTTGTGTAGTATATGTTCTAATGCATGGCTATAGAATCACTTTCCATGTATTTGTGTCCTCCAACTTATTTTATCAATGTTTTGTAATTTTCAGTGTAGAAATCTTAAACCTTCTTGCTCATAGATGTTACCATGTGTTTTTATTTGAAATCTAGACTACAATCATAAAATTTGAAAATGTGCTTATCAAGGTAGTTGGTATATGTGAGGGAGAGGAAGGAGTGTGGGAACACTGGTGGAGGGAAGATCACACTGGTGGTGGGATTGGTGTTGAATTATTGGATGCCTAGTGTCCAACTTTCAGTAACTCTGTAAATCACAGTAATTTAATTAAATTTCAAAAAAGTTAAAGATGTATTCCTTGCATGCAACTGACTGATTTGATTCCTGGCACCACATGTGGTCCCCTGAGCACCTTTAGGTATAATTTCTGAGTACAATGCCAAGAGTTATCCCTGAGAACTGTAAGGTGTTCCCACCCACCCCTTCAAAAAAAGAATTAATTAATTTTAAGGCAATTCTATATGAGTAATAATCATCATCCTCATTATCAGATACTCAGTTTTCTTTTGTACAGATATGTCTTTTTTTTTTTTTGAGTCACACCCAGCAATGCTCAGGGATTACTCCTGGCTCTGCACTCAGGAATTACTCCTGGCAGTGCTCAGGGGACCATATGGGATGCTAGTGATCAAACCCCAGTCAGCTGTGTGTAAGGCAAATGCACTATCCACTGTGCTATATGCTCCAGGCCCCAAATTTATCATAATTATTATTTATCAATATCTTTTTGTTGTACAGTTAGGACATTTAGGACATAGATTTTTCTTAGTAATCACATTAAAAAGCCAGACTACCCACCACTCCTCGAGGGCCTCCATTTTCCACATCCAGACTTCCCCCTCGTCAGCACTCCACCCTGCAGACCAGCCTATTACAGCCCGGCAAATCGAGATCCACCCTGCAGCAGTCTTTTTAATCCAGCCCAGAGCCTCACAACAAGCCAGATGACCCGCCACTCCATGAGGACCTCCATTTTCCACATCCGACTTCCCTCTCGTAAGAACTCCACCCAGCAGACCAGCCTATCACAGCTCATCGAGATCCACCCTGCAGCAGTCATTTTTAATCTGGCCCAGCACTGCACTCAGCAGACCAGCCCATCACAGCCCTGATCATCGAGATCCACCCTGCAGCAGTCATTTTTAATCTGGCCCAGCACTGCACTCAGCAGACCAGCCTATCATAGCCCAGCTCATCGAGATGCACCCTGCAGCAGTCTTTTTTAATTCGGCCCAGAGCCTCACAACAAGCCAGATGAACCCTGACTCCATGAGGGCCTCCATTTTCCACATCCGGACTTCCCTCTCATCAGAACTCCACCCTGCAGACCAGCCTATCACAGCCCGGCCTGCGCGGCCCCTCACGCGGCTGCGCGTTCATCAATAAATGCTGGATTTTGAGATGACTACAAGAGCATGCTACCCACACGGCAGAGCCTGGCAAGCTACCCGTGTTGTATTTGATATGCCAAATACCAGTAACAATTATAGACCTCATTCCATGACCTGATGGAATGGTTTGAGGCTCTTTATGTTCCTGGAGCAAGCAGGTTCCCTTGGGCTCTACTTGCATGAGACAGGTCATATTGAGATGTTACTGGTGCCTGCTAGAGCAAATCGATGATGAACGGGAAGACAGTGATACAGTGAATCACATTAAAATAATTTATTTCATACCTTCACCCATTGCCATTTTTGTCCATTGCACAGCTGTTGCAGATTTTGCTCTAAAAGCGTTCAGAAAATCCTGCTACTAAGTAATTATGATCATGTGCCCATTTTCTTACCAAGTCATTATTTTCTTTGCTTTCACCTCCAAACTAATCACAATTCCTCTCTAAGTAGTCTTGTCAATATTGTTTCTCACTTAAGAAATATGATGAGGTTAATAATGTTCATGTTCTGACCTCAAGGGCAGGTGAAGGCAGTGATTTGCTGCAACTGATAAACAATATAGTGGCTGGCACTGCTGCACATGTCTTTACTGAAGAGAGCAAAGAATATATGTTTTAGCTCTGCAGTGTAGCATTGCTCCTGACATATAAGGAATGCCTTCAAGCAAAACTATATGTAAAGTAACTTCAATAGCAATAACAAAGACCATGCATTCCTCATGATAGTATCTCTAAATCTTTAGAGACTGACTACTTTTTGACTTATATAATATTCTAATGAATAAAGTCATCTCGGTTCTCTCCACAGAAGGTTAAAAGCAGTACATAATAAAATAGAACTAGACACTAATAGCCAAAAGTGATGTGTTACAATGAAGGTAAGGTATCTAAACTATAAAACTTAAAATAACAGTTCAAGACAATTTAATGTAGAAGGAATGGTTGTATTAAGTAAAATGCTCCTGAAGGCAAAAATATTTAATGAGCTCATCTCTAAAATACTAAAATTATGGTTTCTCTGTCTTAAGAGAAAAAAGGGAGCGACTTTACCTGTCAGGGATGCCACTGGGGTCCCGACAGTATCAGGACAGAAGTTCTCTTCTACCTCTGAGGCGACCCGGGAAACAGAGGGAAAACTCACGAGTCTGGCACAGTTCTAAAAAGGCTTTTAATAGTATAAAAGCTTGGGGCCAGAGCAATAGCACAGCAGGTAGGACGTTTGCCTTGCACGTGGCTGGCCCAGGTTCAATCCCCAGCATCCCATATGGTACCCTGAGTACTGCCAGGAGTAATTCCTGAGTTCAGAGCCAGGAGTAACCCTGAGCATCACCAGGTGTGACCCAAAAAGAAAAAAAAATAGTACAAAAGCTCTTCCACAGCAATCCAATATAATGAAAGAACTCTAGCTCTGGTCAGAACTTAGACCATACAGGGGAGCCCAAGTCTCCAACCAAAGAGAGAGGATCTCACCCAAGAGAAGTCCTACCCAAAAGAAGGAGCAGGAAAAAGGGGGAGGGGCCTCACGTCAGTCCCTTTATATACACCAAAGTAATCCTATCTCTGACAGGGAGTGTCCTGTCAACAAAGAACCCTAAACAGCTTGTAGAAGGGTGGTGCTACACCCTATTATAGGTATGAAAAAGAATTATGCCAAGGACACATCCCTTCTTCCGAGATTACCTCTTACGTAAAACACTGGAAAGAGGGGGGGGGCTGGTATAAAGTAATACATCTTAATTTCATGGGCTTCATGTAATCTAAATGGTACCCACAAGGTCCTTCTTATTATTATCTGCACCAGGATGATTCTGAGTATTTTGTTCTCCATATACTGAAAGGGTCACACTCGCTTGCATGAGGGCAAACTAGTATGATCCTTCCTAGAATCTTAAAGATAGTCTCAACATAGCCAGGGTGGTAATCTCCTGGTAAATTCTAACTGTTCCACACTGGATGCAGTGGGTATAAAGAGGAGTTGTGCCCAATCTAGAAAACATAGAAGTCTTAATAGATGTATAATAAGTCAGAAGTTATTCAGAATCAAGGTGACTTCTGTAACTGCCACACCCTCTAGCAGTGTTTACATAGAAGAGAGATCTCATTAGAATGAACCTTGGCTTAAGAACATGTAAGTAGATTAAGCAGTGAGTGAGTAAAACAGCAAAGTTCCCAGACTAGCTAAACCTATCATCCAACACTTACCTATATGTGAGACTATGGAAATGCTTTGAGAATGATTTACATATTATCTCAATCACAAATCACTGTGAACATTATCATTTGCTTATTAGTATGAGATTAAGAGACCCTATTTTCCCAAGATTGTCACACCACACAAAGTCAAGTCCACTATGACAATAATATTTGAAAGCAATCACACTGGTCAAGAACTGGAGGTGCAATGGAGGTAAATAGGAGATAAAAGTGATACAACCTTTCAGCTTTCAGTAACAGTATTGTAAGCCACAGTACCCGAGAGAGAGAGAGAGAGAGAGAGAGAGAGAGAGAGAGAGGTATCTGTCACAGAGGCAGGTCAGGGGATGAGAGGGAAACTGGTGATGAAAAATGTACACTGATAAAGGAACAGGTGCTGACCATTGTACGAATGAACTTCAATCACTATCAACTTTGTAACTGCAGATCTCATAAGGATTTGATTTAAAACTGATTTTATTTCAAAAAAAAACTTCAAAGGAAAACTGCATGGTACTTTTCAATAAAACATATTTAGAACACACAACCAGGAAGAAGCAAACAGAACTATGCATAATGTACCCATTGTCTGCACATGATGTAAAGTTGTACAGGGGAAGAACACACAGATATAAAGTACAGGGGGCGATCACACAGATAAACAAGTACAGGGGAAGAACACATGGATATAAAGTACCGTGGAAGAAAATGTAAGAAAGCAAAGACAAACTGCACAAACACATGAAACTTTCAAGATAGAGGCTCAACAGAAGCTGGAAAACAACCAGCCAAAGACAGATCTAAAAATGGTTGGAACAGCATAATTATATTTTTTTAAAAAACCTTCAAATTTAAGATTATAAGGGACAGAGAAATATATTATATAATGATAAGGAATTTATTCATGAAGATTCGACATTCATTAACACCTATATACCAAATGAAGGTACATTCACATATCTTACAAATGACTAATATCCAAGATATTGAATATAAAGCACTCATAAAAACAAACCAACAACAACAACAACAACAATATCCAGGAACCCTATAAAAAAAGTTTAAAAAAACTAAAAAACACTTCCTCAGAGAAGACATACAAATGTCCAATAGGAGCATGAAAAAGTGTTCTTTGGGGCCGGACTGATAGCCCAGAGGGTAGGGCATTTGCCTGGCATGTGCCCAGCCCATGCCGGCCCGGGTTCGATCCCCGGCATCCCATATGGTCCCCCAGCACCGCCAGGAGTGATTCCTGAGCGCAGAGCCAGGAGAAACCCCTGAGCATTGCCAAGTGTGACCCAAAAAGCAAAAAAAAAAAAATTGTTCTTCAAGAGAGAAGGAAAATTGCCTGTCATAGAGGCAGGCTGGGGAGAAAGGGGAGGGAATCAGGGGACAGTGGTGGTGGCAAATGTGCACTGGTGGAGGGATGGGTGCTGGAACACTGTGTGACTGAAACCCAATCATAAACAGCTTTGTAATTGTGTATCTCACAGTGGAATAACAAAATTAAAAAAAGAAGGAAAAGAGAAAGTGCCCATCGTCACTTATCAGGGAATTGCAAGCCAAAACAACAGAGCAATCACCAAGCACCAGTGAGACTGGCACACATCCAAAATAATAAGAACAACCAGTGCTGTTGCAGATGCGGGAGGAAAGGAACCTGCCACACAGTCGGTGAGAGTGTGTCTGATTCAGTATCTATCGAAGAGTTTGGAGACTTCTCAAAATGTTAAGAACTGGCTTCCATGAGATCCAGTAATTACATTTCTTGGCACCTATTCTACCTGAAGAATCAAAAACTGCTCATTCAAAAATACACTTGCAATCCTATGCTTATCACACCACTATACCCAAGATCTGGCTACAACTCATGTGCCCAAAAACAAATGACTGGACAAAAAAGTTGTAGCATATACACACAATTCTAAAAAAACTATTCAGGATTCATAGATATCAAACATTCTAATCACTCCAAACAGACACTATGGAGCTTACTAGTAATTTTCTATTTACACATATAACCACTGGCAACTAGTGATCTATCTTTTGACTCTATGAATATTTCATGTAAATGGAATCATACAATAGGTCATCTTTTTTTAATGATGTCTTTAAGGGTAGTCCATGCTGTACCATGTTTCAGGACTTCATTCCAAATTATCCATTGCACAGGTATGCTTGTCATTAGCAGGTTGACACTGGATTGCCCCACAATGTTGATAAGAACATTTATAAAAAACTTTGATTTGTTTTTTTTTCCTAATTGGGGTTGGGGGAGGTTGGGTCATGCCCAGTGGTGCTTAGGGCTTACTCCTGGCTCTGCACTCAAGAATTACTCCAAGTAGTGCTTTGGGGCCATGATCGGTGTTGGGGGATAAAACCAGGGCCAGCCCGTGCAAGGCAAGTGCATTACTCTTACAGCATCTCTCCAGCCCTGATGTAAATGTTTGTACATAGGGGGAAAGGGTGTGTCCTCTTATACAGACATATAGTCGCATATTTAATCAAATTCTCCTTTGTAAACTCAGTCAGAACATTGTCAAAGTTCTACCCAAAGTTGATTCTCAACTTTAGGTTGCTGTTATCTTACAGGTCCCATGTTTCCTAATTCCTAGAGGCTGGCAATCTTGTCTAGATTTCATCTCCTCTCCCCTTCCTGTGTAAACTTAAGGCAGGCTACAACACACTCACATGGGGTGGCACAAACCCTTGACAGGTCAGCCAGCATGCATGTGAAATTTGTTTTTGCCACAAGCAATAATAAAAATATATGTCATAATAATAACGCTTTTATATTTATGGCTTATATGATAAATTAGTATAGAGAAGATAAAAACTTCCTGTAATTTAAATGGTATAAGCATCTTTTGGTACCAAAAGCCTTCTTGATTTGCTACAACATGTGAACACCGAATGCTGCTGAGTACTCAAAGTATGAAAGACAAGCATTAAGACACTCAAACTTTAAACAGTGAAACATTAATATAGTACTGTGAAAACCGTTTACTATTTCCAAAACATTTTAGGAGAGAAATAACATCTATCTTCTAAATCTCTCAAATTTTCACCAGTTTCTATTCTTCATAAGTGTATAAAAACACAGAGTTTAGGGGGCACTAAAGTGGATAACACTTGTATTCTCTTCACATACAATGCCTCTGCTGCTCTCTTCTCTCAAAGTCTAATGATAAAGAGAGAAAAACTTACTTGTCAATCGTGTCTATTTTCTCTCAAACTGACATACATTTCCTTCAAATTGCAATGAGAGTTAATAAACATTTGAATCTCCTTAGTAAAAACCAAACTGGCAATTTTGTATGCCATATTAAAGTTACTTATTTGCTAATGTAGACAATTCCTAGTAATGTCTCTGACCTGAAAAATGAATTTTAATTAACTGTTTCTATAAATACATCTCCTACAACACTGCATTTAAATTAAAAAATTCAAATATGCAAAGAAATTTGTTTGATTTTACGTGTATAATAACTCCTTTGCCAGCCATATAAGAAAGTAATACTTACACTGGTAAATATTACTTCTAATTTTCTGAAATATTCAAATAATGTATTATGTGGTAGCTAAGATAAGAAAATTTTATTTCCTGTTCAGAGCTATCCTTAGATGTCACTTTAAGAAAATAATCAGGCAAATAAAAAAGTCTATATTTTAACTCTCAAGAATGTAAGGGTAGGGGCTGGAGCAATAGCCCAGCGGGTAGGGCATTTACCTTGCATGCAGCCGGCCCATGCCAGCCTGGGTTCGATCCCCAGCATCCCATATGGTCCCCCAAGCACCGCCAGGAGTTATTCCCTGAGTGCAGAGCCAGGAGAAAGCCCTGAGCATTGCCGGGTGTGACCCAAAAAGCAAAAAAAAAAAAAAAAGAAGAATGTAAGGGTAGGCTCATGAAAACAGTGGAATACACTTGCTTTTTGGAGTCCTTTATGAACAGTTTTGGGTCTGCTGACTTCATGTTCAATTCGCTTTCGCCAGGAAACATCACTTTAGGATTAATGGCACTGAGCAGATGATTCTTCTAACATGTTTTCACAGGTACACTTTGTCTAAATATGTCCTTAGTCCCAAACTGAACACTTTCTACAACAAAAACATGTCTCTTACTGTCTCCAGCCTCTGTCCTGGTATCCCATACATAATCTCAGTGACGATAAATGTGAACCATACCAACCCCTAACTGTATTCTCAGGTCTTCCTTTATACCCTCATTGTAAAAGAATAAACTTTGAAAACGTCATAGCATTGAGATGATACAAATGAAATGACTGATATTACCCCCAGCTTGTGCACTGGTAATTGATTATATATAATCTTTAACTATGAAAAAATGTTTCCAGATATCAGAAATGGGGGTTGGGCAGGGGGATGAAGACCACATTCGGCAGTGGGCAGGGCTAATCCTGGCTCTGTGCTCAGGGGATAACTCCTGGAACACTTGGAGGGCCATATACAGTGCTGGGGATCAAACTGAGATCAACAATTTGCTTTAAGAACTTAATCCCTCTGCTGCGAAGGCTTTGTAACTGTATATCTCATGGTGGTATAATAAAATATTTATTAAAAAAAGAACTTAATCCCTGTACTATCTTGTCACAAAAGTGAGACCTGAAAACAGATGGAAAGAATAACCAAAGTACATATTTCTACAAACTGCTGTATCCATGTCTGAGGGTTTACTTAATCACTTTATAGTCATCTAACCCTACACTAGCTCAGATTTCACTCTAAATGTGCTACCTTCATGTTAGGTAATGCATCCCTTCCTGTCACTGTATCACTATCTTCCCGTTCATCATCGATTTGCTCGAGCGGGCACCAGTAACATCTCCATATGACCTGTCTCATGCAAGTAGAGCCCAAGGGCACCTGCTTGCTCCAGGAACATAAAGAGCCTCAAACCATTCCATCAGGTCATGGGAATGAGGTCTATAATTGTTACTGGTATTTGGCATATCAAATATGACTCGGGTAGCTTTCCAGGCTCTGCCCTGGGGGAAGCATACTCTTGTAGTCATCTCTAAATCCAGCATTTATTGATGAACCATGCGGCCACTTGCGGCCACACAAGCCGGGCTGTGATAGGCTGGTCTGCTAGAACCTGCCATCCCTCCCAGGCGCCTCGTGAGCGCTGGGCACAGGGAGAGCCAGTAGCAGCTCTGCCCCATGTCTGTGAGTCCCTTCTAACCTGCAAAAATAATGACAAAATAATTTTGTTAAACTCATTAATTACTAAAGACTCAAATTTAAGTCTAAGCATGACTTTAAACACCATGGGACCAATAAAAAATTATAATGATCATGTAATGATCATGTAATGAGACTAATCTGAGCCTAATTTCGTTTTAAACAAGCATACAAAAAACCCTGAAATTTTACAGCAGCCTCAAAAGATATTATCAAGATTTTCCTACCAAAGAAAACTGTCATTGTTATCACATATTTTTCTGTTATGGCTAATGCCTATGTGGGGGGTTGAAAAGGATGTAGTGAGAGTAAAATTTGATGAATCATAAATCTATTACAATAAATGATGCAAGCCATGACTCGAGCAAGTACAATAATCATGTTCAAAATTATGCTTGCATTTTTCACATATAGTCTGCCATAGCAATTGTAATTTGCAGCTACCAGTTCATTACAATAAATGGAGCTGATAGCAAATAAAAATGAATCATGATATTCAAGGAAAAGTGAATAAATGTTAAAGCACTGATCTGCATAATACTTGGGAACAGTTACAAAACATATTGATAGTAACTTCTGTACCTTAGCCTGAATTATTAAAGACATATTTTATGCTTCTATAATATCTGTTGTAAACAATAATTTAATCTTTAAGCAATAGCTAATTATCTTTCTTGATAAGTCTGTGAGGATTTTAAAAGACGAGGAGCAGAGAAGGGAAAATACAGGAAAGAGAAAAAGTAAAAAAGAAGCTAAGCAAGACAATTAAGCTGCATAGACATTATTTAACCTTTCAAAAAAATGAATGACCATGCAGAGTTTCAAAACTCTGCTCTCCAGGCTACTACATATATGCTAAAAAGTGTATTATTTATTTATTATTACCTAAGATATGCTAATAAATGCACTATTAACCATGTCAATTATAATGGAGAGAATACAAATAAAACAAAATATATTAATAAAAACCATAAACATGTCAATAATTTTAGAGTATTTTTTGTGTTCTTCCTGGGAACTTCCTTCCCTATTTGTAAAATAAAGAGCTCTTCTAAAAACAACTTTAATGTTTGTTTGATCAAATCACCACAAACTACAACTTTATGTTTGTTCTTGCCTTTCCCTTGGATTAATCTTTCTACCATTCTATCATAAATTCAAAAGTATGACTACGAAAAGAAAGAAACGCCCTTTACTGACACTAAATTTCTCCCAATAACTTTAACTCTGAATTTAATCTGACTTTAATTTTATGAAATATAAAAGCTATGCTTCTTACACATAATGTCAAATATTCTCTTCAATGGGTTGAGGGGGATGGTGGGGGGTGGGTTACACCTGGCAGTGCTTAGGTATTAGTTGTAACTCTGTGCTCAGGAATCACTCCTGGTGGTGCTCAATGGACCATATGTACTGCCAAGGATCAAACCAGAGTCAGGTGCATGCAATACCAATACTTTAACCCTTGTTCTATGGTGCTGGTCCCTCAAATATTTTCTTCTCTAAAATAAGTATATTATGAAAGCTTAAGAAAGGTAACTGGAACCTCTAGTCAAGAATATTTTCTTCACTGTATCACTGTCTTCCCATTTCTTAATGTTAAAAAAAATTTTTCAATGCTAATTTTTTTTCAAAACCCAGTCTTCACAATATAGAATCTTCTAAGCGGAAAAAAAAGGCCATTAGAGAGACAGATACAGAATGACTGCATATATCTGCATAACATAAATATATATATGTACATATTATGATACCAATATCCAAGGTCAAGTGAAACATATATCAGGAGGTCTTGTCAAAGGTGGAAATTATCACAAACGTGTGGGAGTCAGAGGCTAGGTAAGACAGAAAATGGAACAGGGTGCTAACAATTGTCGAGGGTACTAATGCCAACCTAGCACTGAGCATTAAATAGAGGCAAAAAGATACACATGACAACCCTTTAATGTATGTTTTGTAATCCATAGTCTGGAGGGGAAGGAAAAGAGAAAGAGAGAGAAATGGAAAGAAATAAAGAACCTGCCATGGAGGCGGGCTGGGGGAGGGGGGGAGGGAACCGGGGACGTTGGTGGTGGGAGATGGGCACTGGTGGAGGGATGGGTGCTGGAACACTGTATGACCAAAACCCAAATATGAACTTTTTTAATTGTATATCTTTGTAATTGTAAAAATAATTTTTTTTAAAAAGTAAAATAAATAAATAAATAAAACACCAGAATCTTTAAATAGGGAAGATCCTCCTCGCCCTCCGACCCCCCCCCATTTGTTTTAGTAGACAGTTTAATTTACTTGAGCATACTACTGAAAACTGTACTATCTTGCCTCCATTATATTATTCTCTGGAAAAGAGAAACACGTGACAATTAACATCAAATATGAGGAGAAATTTCTTTAAGGGGAAGAAGAGAAATTATTGTTTTCAACTGAAAACAGAAAAGATATTTTCATCTTCATGTTCTCAACATATAAGAGCTAGGGCATGAGAAACAGTCTAGGAGGTAAGGTGCTTACCTAGTATGCAGCCAGCTTGGTTCAAATCCCTAGCACTTACATATGGTCCATTGAGTACTGAGCACAGCCAGGGGTTTGGCACTGCTGTGTGTGTCCAAACAAACAAAAGCTTAAAAGATATTTTAAGTTGATTCTTTTATGGTTATAAAATGAATAAACACCCTTCTTACAGATTTGCCACTTTTTACAAGGCAGCCTTCAGTGAAAATTTCATGTCTTTCTGTGTGTGTGGTTTGTTAAGTAACATCCAGCAATGCTCAGGACTTACTCCTGGCTCTACATGCAGGGATCAGTCCTTGCAGGATCAGGGGACCACAGGTGGTACTGGGGATTGAACCCAGGTCTGTCTTATACAGGGCAAGTGCTCTACCCTCTGTACTATTGCTCCAGCCCCTCAAATTATTTTTACATATATTCATATAGCAAATATTTACTGGGTTCCTTTCACTGAGCTAGATACTATCTCAAACCTTATGGAGTAATGGTTAAAGTTATATGAACAGGAATCAAATGATCACTGTATCACTGTATCACTGTGTTCCCGTTCATGATCGATTGGCTCGAGCGGGCACCAGCAACATCTCCATATGTCCTGTCTCATGCAAGTAGAGCCCAAGGGCACCTGCTTGCTCCAGGAACATAAGAGCCTCAATCCATTCCATCAGGTCATGGGAATGAGGTCTAAAATTGTTACTGGTATTTGGCATATCAAATACGACACAGGTAGCTTGCCAGGCTCTGCCGTGCGGGTAGCATACTCGCAATCAAAATCAAATGATCATACACTCAAAATTATAGTTACAATGAGATATTACCAAACAAGAAAATTAAATATTTATAGAGATCATGACTAATTTAAACCTTCTTAAAATTCTGAAACTACCATATTTTGCTGCATCATCCAAAACTTTTAACATAGAGACTGCAATATGAAAGTCAAGTTCTAATTAAGATAAATTATGCTAAAGATTTTATCAAGTAAAGGAGACATTCATTGTAGTCAAATCATCTTATCTGGTTGCATTTAGAGGTTACCTTCACTAAAACCTTCCTTGCAGATCCCAGTATGAAATGGGTCCAGAGCTACACCTGGTGGCCAAACACAAACTTACAAGAAATTATTCTAAACTGTTTCCTGGAAATGGAAATTACTTCTCTGTTAATCAAAAGGAAACAGCATCACTTACAATCAGTAAATGACAATGAGGTATTATTTCATGCAATATACCTAGTGTTTGTGAGGAAATGGTGAAAAACCTTCTTTCACTGCTGGTCAGAACACTTACAGTCCTTAAGGAAAAGAGCATACAGACTTCTCCAAAAGAAAATAATAGAGCTTCCAATAAACCAGCAATTTATATGGGACCTTATTTATATGGGACCTTGGGACCTGTCCCCAAAATACACAAGTACTAATTTGAAAAGACGTCAGCCACCCGTCTTCATTTCAGCACTTAGCACAACAGCTAGTATACAGAAGCAACCAAATGCCCAATGATAGATTTTTACAGAAAAATCATCTGTGACATATATTGAAAGAAGGCAGCAACCCAACAACCCCCTCCCCAACCAGGCAGGTCTACTCATGGAAAATTACCATTTTGGGACCTAAATAACCCTTTCATTAATATTAAATGGTGTGAAGGAAAAGTACATTAAGCTCAGGGGGTGAAAGAGGAAGCCCTGAGACCAGACTGCAAAGAGTTAACAGGAGAAAAAATAAATTATAAGGACAAACAGGAGCACACTAAAATAGTGGCTAGGGCTCTGCAAGTAGGCCAGATAAAGCCGAAGGCCTCCCAACCAGATGTCAAGGGAGGAACCCTAACTGTAACCTTGAGTAACATCCTGATATGGTGTGCACCCGGCACCTGGAAAAACCGCAAGCTTGTTGTACTGTAAAAGTTTCTTTTGTCTCAGAGTGCTATAAAAACTGTGCTGTAACTCAGTTTGGGGGCTCTTAGCTGCTGACTGCTTGTGGTCATGCTAGGGGCCCGGGTATACTTGAATAAAAACCTTGCTCTTGCATAGGCGTCTCTAAGAGTTTTCCTTAATAGGTGCGGCGTTCCGAGGCTCCCAGTCAGTCACCCCATCGGGTGGCCAACCCTTTCAATATAAACAATGGAATATATGTAGCTAAAAGAAAATAAAATATTGCTGCTCAGTGCAACATGGATGGAATTGGAGGACATCTGCTAAGTGAAATAAAACAGGAAAAGAACTTCAAATTATACTACAGAGCGGTAGTAATTAAAACAGCCTGGTAGTAGGATATATCAGGCACTGGTACAGCTATATAAGAAAAAACAGCCAACCCCATTAGAAAATGGGGAGAGGAGATGAACAGAAACTTTGACAAGGAAGAAATCCGAATGGCCAAAAGGCATATGAAAAAATGCTCATCATCACTAATCATCAGAGAGATGCAAATCAAAACAACAATGAGATATCACCTCACACCACAGAGAATGGCCCATATCCAAAAGGGTAAAAGCAACAAGTGCTGGCGTGGATGTGGGGAAAGGGGACTCTCATACACTGTTGGTGGGAATGTCGACTTGTACAACCTTTCTGGAAAACAATATGGACATTCCTCCAAAGACTAGAAATTGAGCTCCCCTTTGACCCAGCCATACCGCTCCTGGGAATATACCCTGGAAAGCCAAAAACGCACAGCGGAAACACAATCCACACTTTTATTTTCATAGCAGCACTGTTCACAATAGCCAAAACCTGGAAACAACCAGTATGCCCGAGAACTGATGACTGGATAAAGAAACTGTGGTACATCTACACAATGGAATACTATGCAGCTGTCAGAAAAAATGAAGTTATGAAATTTTCCTATAAATGGATGGATATGGAAAGAATCATGTTGAGTGAAATTAGTCAGAAGGAAAGAGAGAGACATAGAATGACTGCATTTATTTGCATGACATAAATATACTAGGTGATCTTACCAAAAGTGGAAATTACCACAAGTGTGTGTGGAGTCAGAGGTTGGTTTAGATAGAGAAGGGAACATGAGTGAATAAATGTCTAAAGTTCTGATACTAACATAGAACTGAGCATTAAATACAGACAAAAAATGCAAATGATGGCTTCTAAGTGTGCAGAGTGCAACCCACAAATGTGTGGGAGAAGGAGGAGAGAGAGAGGGAGAGGAGAGGAGATAAAGAACCTGCCATTTAGGCGGGATGTGGGAGGGGAGGGAATTGGGGACATGGGTGGTGGCTGAGGGGCACTGGTGGAGGGGGGGTGCTGGAACACCATGTGACCGAAACCCCCAAGCGTGAACAACGTTGTAATTGTATATCTCACGGTGGTATAATAAAATGTTAAAAAAAAAAAAAAAAACAATGGATTAAGGTAGAAAAATAATTCTTAGAAACTGCATGGAAATATAGTCCAATGAGTGTTACTTTCATACTAGAAAATTGTTACTTTTTGTTCTAAATGCAATTTTTGTATATGCCAAAGCATTATAATCCAAAGGGAAAAGAAACATGACAAGACATAAAGTCCAACTACTTTGGGATATTAAAATAAGTATGTTAAATAAAAATATGTGGTTTAATTCTTAGAGTCCAATAAAACACAATTTTGAGGCCAAATATGTGTTGAAGTGGTAGAGTATATAATTCACATGTGTGAGCCTGAGCTTGATCTTAGGCACCCAAACAAAAAATTTTAATAAATAGTAACCTAACTAAAAAAAAAAAAAAAACAGCCTGGTAGTAAAAACATACCTGTAGACCTATGAAATAGAGTTGAGTATCCTGGCACACATCCGCAAATACATGATCATTTCATCTTTGATAAAGGAGCAAAAAGTACGAAATGCAGTGTTGGACTCTAAGCAGCTAGTATTGGGGCCTGGCACTTTCAGCAATAAGGTCCTGGGGGATGGGGCCCAGAGGTGGGTCCTGTTCTCAGGGCAGTGGAGCTTCCGGATGCTCAAGGGTTTACATCCATGTGAAAGACATATGTGCTTATCCAATGGGAGACTTGCAGGCAAATGATTTACATCTGAGGTGAGGCAGGATGTGCCTGGTCTTCTAATCATGGGAATATGTAAATCAATGATTGTTACCTTGCAACTGTTACCTAGTAATGCTAAATCTGTGATTGTTATCTGATAGAAGGGCCCAGGATCTTGCAAATGTCATGTGATTTGTGCAAGTACCCCCTCCACCCAAATATTGTATAGAAAGCTTAAACTGTGCTCAGTAAAATGAGAACTGCTATCCAGAACTCCCCGTTGCACCGGTCTTTCTTTCCTTTCTTACCAGCGGCAACAATACAGAGTTTCTCCAAGTCCATCCTCGCCTTTTTTCCACAGGGATGAAGCCCGGCAAGATCTAGGTCTCCTTCATTCATGCCGGGGGCTGCTCTCCAGGACCCCCTACAATGAAGCAAGGAAAGTGCTTGCTTTCCCAAGCACTTTACTTCAACAAGTGGTGCTGAGAAAATTGGGCAGCTACATGTAAAATAATGAATTTGAACCTCTAACACCATGCACAAAACTCAGATCAAAATGGATTAAAGATCTCAACATCAGACCTGAATCATAAAGTACATCAAAGAAAATATAGGAAACACCCTCCACGACATTGAAGCTAAAGGCATCTTCAAAGATGAAACACCACTAACAAAGCAACTAGAAGCAAAGATAAACATATGGGACTACACGAAACTAAAAAGCTCTGCACCTCAAGAGAAATGGTGAAAGTAAGTTCACAGAGTGGGAAAGAATATTCACCCACCCAATACCCATCTGATAAGAGGTTAATATCCAAGATATATCAGGCACTGGTAGAACTTTACAAGATGAAAACAACCAATCCCATAAAAAAAAATAGGAGAAGAAATCAACAGAAATTTCCAACAAGAAGAAATTCGAGTGGCCAAAAGGCATATGAAAAAATGCTCATAAATCATTAAGCATCAGGGAGATGCAAATTAAAGCAACAATGAGATATCATCTCATACCACAGAGACTGGCACATAATCAAAAGAGCAAGAACAATCAGTGCTGGCGTGGATGTGGGAATAAAGGGATTCTCATCCATTGTTGGTGGGAATGTCAACTGGTACAGACATTTTGGAAAACAATATGGACATTCCTCCAAAGACTAGAAATTGAACTCCTATTTGACCCAGCCATAACCACTATGGGGAATACACCCTTGGAAGCCAAAAACACACAGCAGAAACACCATCTACACTTCTATGCTCATAACAGCACTATTCACAATAGCCAGAATCTGGAAACAACCAGAGTGCCCGAGAACAGATGACTGGATAAAGAAACTGTGGTACATCTACACAGTGGAGTACTATGGAACTGTCAGGAAAAAAAAAGTTATGAAATTTGCCTATAAATGGATGGACATGGAGAGGATCATGAGAGTGAAATTAGCCAGAGGGAAAAGGACAGATATAGAATGACTGCATTTATTTGTGGGATATAAAAAAAATAATAGGGGCCAGAGCGATAGCCCAGCGGGTAGGGCGTTTGCCTTGCATGGGCTCATGCAGGCCCAGGTTCGATCCCTGGCATCCCATATGGTCCCCGAGCACTGCCAGGAGTAATTCCTGAGTGTAGAGCCAGGAGAAACCCCTGAGCATTGCGGGTGTGACCCAAAAAGCAAAAAAAAAAAAAAAAAATAGTATGATACTCCCTCAGAGCTCCATCCAAGAGAAAACCTGATCATCCCCCTTTAAGTTTCATCAGTAAATGCTTGAGTTGAGAGCCTTCTACTGACACTGTACCACCTACACAGTAAAGCCTGGCAAGCTACCCGTGTTTTATTTACTTGTTATGCCAAAAACTAGTAACAGTTATGAACCTCAGTTCCATGACCTGAAGAATGGTTTCGGGCTCCTCCTGTCCCTGGAGCAAGCAGATGCCCTTGGGTTGCACTTGCTTGTGACAGGACTAATGTAGATGTTACTAGTGCCCACTCGAGCAAATCGATGAACAATGGGAAGACAGTGACAGTGACAGTGATACCAATATCCAAGGCCAGGCAAAACATGGATCAGGAGGTCTTGTCAGTGGGTAGAATCTACCTCAATTGCATGCAAAACAGATGTTAGGTAAGACAGAGAAAAGGAACAGTGTACTAATAATTGTTGGAAATGATAATATCAGCCTAGAGAGAGAAAGAGACAGAGAGACAAAGAGAGAGAAAAGGCAAAGTGCTTGCCAAAGAGGGGAGGGGGAGGGAATCAGGAGACATTGGTGGTGGCAAATGGGCACTGGTGGAGGGATGGGTGCTGGAACACTGTGTGACTGAAACCCAAACATGAATATCTTTGTAATTGTTTATCTCATGATGATATAATAAATTTTTTAATTTAAAAAAAGGGAAAACAAACACCAGAAGGTTTCACTTTCACTAGCTGTAGTATACAAAGAAACAAAACAAGAGAATAGACAGCTGTTGCTATATATAATCATTTGTTAATTATATAAACCCTTCGCCTGGATTGAAAAATGAGATTACCAAATAGGTGGGGGTGCGGAGAGGCGTGGGAGAATGAAGGGAACTAGAAGTTAACAGAGGGACGGCGGGAGGACACTGCGAAGACGGTAAGGTGCAGTAACTACATCAAGACCATAAATGTTGACACAATAATGAACAAGTCATTTACCTACAACAGTTTTTAAGAATTCGGGGCTGGCCAGGTAATACAGGGGTTAAGGAGTCTGTCTGGCATGCTGCTAACCCTGGCTTGATCCAGGAGTGACCCCTGAACACAAAGCCAAGAGCAAGCCCTGAATGCAGCTGGGTGTAGTCCCAAAACAAACACATGCTTATAGCAAAAGATATTTATTGTGCTGGATAATACATCAGGTAGGACATTTGCCTTGCCTGGTGTCTATCTGGGTTCAATCCACGGAACTATATATGGTCCTCCAAAAACTCCTGTCAGGAGTTAATCCTGAGCAAAAAACTGCAAGAGTATGCCCTGAGCAGTACTGTGACCCAAATGCTCTTAATTTTAAAAACATCTCTCAGAAAATAGCATAGCTAGAGGGCGTTTTAAAACTTAAACATAAAGAGTATGCTAAAGTACATATTAATAGTAGAATTTTAAGTGATGGCATATTCGCTGTAAAACTGTTATGAATTTTTCATTAAAATGTTGAATAATTATTTTTATGTTTTATACCTTGTAGAATGATGAGATTCTGTTGGTGAATTCGTAATACAGCTCATGAAGGATCTTGATGTATTGAGTTTGAACGCCCTGTTTGGCTAGGGCTTCAATGACCACTTCAGTCTCCACAGAATCAAAGGCTTTCTTTAAATCAATGAACGTGAGACAGAGGCATATTGAACTCCCTACAAACCTCAATGAGCTTGGTTACCGTGTGAATATGGTTGATAGTGCTGAATCCTTTTCAGAAGCCAGCTTGCTCGCATGGTTGTCCTTCATCTAATATTCTGCCAATCCTGTTCAGGATGACCCAAGTGAACAGCTTGTAGATGACAGACAAGAGGCAACTGTCCTGCTGGTTTTCCATTGGGAGGGCACCTTGCATTCAGACAGGTAGCGTGTGAAGAGCCGAGCTAGTGATTAATTGTACCAGAACAATTTATTTGGTAGTAGTTATTTTTATTGAAGTAATGTTGGTTTGATCTGATAAATGCACGCATTTTGGTGACTACGAGTATTCCACTGGCAAGGCAGAGCCTGGCATGCTACCTGTATCAGATTTGATATGCCAAATACCAGTAACAATTATAGACCTCATTCCCATGACCTGATGGAATGGTTTGAGGCTCTTTATGTTCCTGGAGCTAGCTAGATGTCCTTGGGCTACACTAGTATGTGATAGGACATACGGGAGATGTTACTGGGTGCCCACTCGGAGCAAATCGATGATCAATGGGAAGACAGTGATACAGTGATCACCATGTTTTTATTTTCATTATGTATAAGCATAGTATCTTTATAAATTATGTCTATTATATTTACATACAATGAATTATGAAACAACTAATCTCTTCTATATTTACTCTAATTGAACTTTATATATACATGTGCATTTTCTTTTAAATCAAGTTCCTAAAATAAAAATTTAAGACAGATATTGTTGGAACTATGATC
>JAJIBD010006032.1:0-25261 GCA_021461705.1 Cryptotis parvus
GTGGTGAGGTGATCAACTCCAGTGCCTAGAGATCAAGCCGGACATCAGGTGTGGCTTGGCGGCCACCTTTTTGTTTAGTGGGGCTCAGGCCCACACCTTGCAGGGGCTCATCGCGGACTATCAGTCCTTAGCCTGCCTAGTGGGTCCCAGCGGCAGAGGTGGCTGGGGAGAAAGTAACCATCTCTCTCCCTTCCGCCTCACATAGGCCACCTGTGGGGCCCACCTACATCAAATTCACAGTAATGCAAGGACTCCCAACTACTCCAGGAGCACATCAAGCACAGAGCTCACTCCCTATGCCCCAACCACACACACACACACACACACACACACACACACACACACAGAAAACAATACTGTAAACCAATGCTATTGTGATAAAAATAAATTGGGAAATGTTAAACATAAGTGTTTTTACCTTTTTCAATCCCTTTATTCTTAAGAAATTTTTAATGAGTATCAAATACTCTATATTTTTTAAAGTTAACTTAAAGTTTTATTCCTGCACGAGAAATTCATGGTCTCACAGATGCCAGGCATGTTCTTTACCATTGAACCAGTCCCTGACTGTTTTCAGCTCTGGAAAAATATGTTTGATGTTGTATTCATTTATTGTTTTCCTTCAGAAAATACTTATTAAATATATGTGTTCTCGGTTCTCATAGACAGTAATGATGATACAAAGGTCAAAAGTATAAAATGTTTAAGCTGTGGCAAGAGAGAATAAATGGGGTTTCCAAGGAGAAAGTGTGAGGTGTATACACTTCAAATGGATACATAAAGGAATTTCTCTGTAGGAAAAGAACTTGTCTGAGTTCAAAGGTAGATGTAAACAGAAGTTTGCCTCCCAGGGTCATATAGTAAATATTTTAGAGAGTGTTTTTGAGTCAGTAAGAAAAGTATTTGTCTTCTAGTTAGATGGGAAAACTCTTAAGGCCTTTCTCATCTGTGCCTAGACCTCCTGATCTGAATCCTGAATCTACCTTTGGAGGATAGCACTGGGGCCCTACATATAAAGCCAGTGTTCTTCATATACTGCATTTACCAGTATATGAAGTAGAGTAGGAGAAGGAAAAGAGGCAGAGAAGTAAAGGCTCACTCCCTTGGGCCTAGCAAAAGTAGATTCGGAAAAGCAATGATTTATATAAAGGAAAACTGTGGTTTGTAGGATAAATCTGGCTCACCAGCTGCTTTTATAAAATTTTATTAAAACACAGAAACATCCATTAGCTTATTATATTATCTTTGGCTGTATTAACACTATAACTATAGAGTTAAGTCATTGTAATTAAATCTAATGGCCCACAAAGCCATGTAGTAATTTGCATGTTTGTTGACCTCTTCTTCTTGGACCTTCTATGCCATGGTTCTCTGCCACAGTATTTATAACCATTTGTGTGATATAGCATCTGATATGTTCTAGACATAAGATCAAGTTATTTTTTGATACTATCCATGCAAGACATCTCTGCAATTGTTAACAAAACTTCATGTAACTTCTATATGAAACAGGAATGGGAGAAATAATCAGGATAACACAATAGAAAAGAGTAAGTTGCAGAAAAGCAAATGTAACCTAAAGCTATGTTCATGAAAAATGAACTAGTTCCATGAGGCCTAGAGCCGTTACGACTGGA
This sequence comes from Cryptotis parvus, assembly GCA_021461705.1. NCBI lineage: Eukaryota > Metazoa > Chordata > Mammalia > Eulipotyphla > Soricidae > Cryptotis > Cryptotis parvus. The sequence continues at coordinate 1,638 of JAJIBD010006032.1, forward strand.
TTCCACGGGATGTCAAAAGATCATGTGGCCGCCCACCTACAAGATGGTCAGACTTCCTTGTTAAGACCCTGAAGGAACGGTTTGAGGCTCTTCATATTCCTGAATCAACCAGATGCCATTGGGCTACATTGGCACGTGATAGGGTCCAATGGAAATGTTACTGGCACCTGCTCTAGCAAATCGATGAATAACGGGGTTCAAGTGATCAAGTGATCAAGAACCTAAAGCTATAATAAAAATATAAAGATTTGTATATGCTCATAAAAGAAAATATACTTTAAGAGTAGTGACCATTGGGGGTTCTAGTCAAGATGGCAGCAGGGCAGCTGAGAACTGAGCATTGAACCTAGGCAAAAAGGATATACCACGAAAACCCTTAAATGTATGTATTGTAAGCCACAATGTGTAAGATGGGAGGAGGAGAGAGAGAGAGAGAGAGAGAGAGAGAGAGAGAAAATGACAGGTACCTGCCATAAAGGCAGGAGAAGGGGCAGTAGTAGGAAGCTGGTAGGTAGAATACTGAGAACATTGGTGGTAGTGGGAAATGTACACTGGTGGATGGATAGGTGTTGGAACATTGTATGGCTGAAACCCAAGCATGAATAGCCTTGTGATGGTCTATTTCACAGTGATTCAGTAATAGTAGTAGTAGTAGTAATAATAATAATAATAATAATGATGATGATAGTAATAATAATAATAATAATAATGAACAATTGTCAAAAGTACTAATACCAACCTAGAACTGAGCATTAAATACAGGCAAAAAGATACACATGACAACCCTTTAATGTATGTTCTGTAATCTATAGTCTGGAAGGGAAGGAAAAGAGAAAGAGAGAGAGAAAGGGAAAGAAATAAAGAAGTTGCCATGGAGGCGGGCTTGGGGGGGGGGAGGGAATCGGGTAGTTGGTGGTGGGGAGATGGGCACTGGTGGAGGGATGGGTGCTGGAATACTATATGACAAAACCCAAATATGAACTTTTAATTGTATATCTTTGTAATTGTATATCTCACAGTGGCATAATAAAATACTAAAAAAATACATTAAAAAGGATCCTCAAGGTCCTAAGGGAAAAAAATAATAGTAATAATAATAATAATAATAATAATAATAATAATAAAGGGACTAAATAAAAAAGAATAGTGGTCATTGACAAAAAATGAAGCTGGAGTACATTATCACTTTATTATATTTATTTTTATGTATTATTTTAATTTTGAATAACATATGAAATCAGTAAAAAAAGTCTCCTGAGAAATATTAGCCAGTTGGAGAGAAAGAAACAATAGTAGGGTACTTTTAAGTTCAGGAGGTAGAGTATTGAAGGGTGCAGGAAAATTAATCTAGGGAAGTAAAGAGTCATTAAATGACTTTGAAGATCCAGGAAATATAAAGAAAATTAAATTTGAAGCTATAAGATATGGTGTTTAAAAGTATTTTTGAAGTATGAGATAATTGATATATAATAGACAATGGAAGTAAATTTTGACAGTTTGATTTAACCATCAATTTCTGGAGTAAAGATGGCAGCTCTCATTCATTTCGGTTTCTTTTTATTTTTAGCTAACTGATTTGATTTCCAAGACACTATGCTAATTTAAATAAAATGGAAACTTACCATTATCTTAACCAACACCTTTCTTAACATAGTTCCTTGCAAAGCTCTTAAGGCATTATAACGAAAGTCAAGGCAATTATTTCTTAAATCATTATAGATTTTATGTGCTACATACAATTTTAGCAATATTTTTTCTATAACAAAAAGTGTACATTTTTTCCTTTATACTTTTATTCATTCATTACTTTTTGGTTTGGGGCTACATCTGGGCATGCTCCAGACTTCCTTCTAGCACTATTGACTCCAGGCAGGACTCAGGAAACCATCTGTAATGCTAGGAATTCAATCAGGATTGAATGTGGGCAAGGTAAAATGAACTACTCATTGCAGGGCTCCAGCCCCAAATATCTTTAACATTTCGTGAAAGCTTGTATATAACCTGTGTTTTATACAACACTTATACAACATGGATTGTATGCTGGTAAAATGTCCCGTACTAGGAAAGAGCATATTCAGTGTGTCTATGTATGTGGTGTCTGTATAGGTTTCAAAGCCCAGTTCTTTCAGTTTCCCTTTTTTTTTTTTTTTTGGACAGAGGAGACAGGGAGGCGGATGCTGGGGTCATACCCAGTGGTGCTCAGGAGCTATCCATATGTTATGCCAGGTATCAAACCAGGGTTGAGTGCATTTGCCAGGACGTGGCAATAATTATATTCCCAGTAGATCTGGGAAGTGACTGGTGGTTGAATGATGTAGTATCTGACAAGCTGGTTGTACCAAGTTTGGCCATGCCCTGGCTGCAACTGAACTTCACTTGAATGCTCAAATGTTCCTAAAAAAGACGTAAGCAGAGAGATGGTAATAAAAAAAAATCCACTGAGTATTTTTTTAACCCTTGAAATCACTTTCTGCCTCTAGGCACTCATTCAACTGCCTGCTAGCAGTCACAGGTGCTTTTGGAAGACAGGGTTTTTTTTTAGTCTGTGGTAAGAATATGTCACTCAGTCTCTGTCACTCTTTCCTTGCCTTGGGAAGGGCAGAATTAGATCTCAAACTGTTTTTCTGTTTTAAAGGGTGTCAAACTCCCTGTAAGCTTGCAAGACTTGGCTTAGGTACAAACTGCTCCTGGTTCTGGTGCCTGAATTTCTTGTCAGGTATATGTCTCTTGGTCAGATTTTTTTTAGTCAGATATTGAGGTTGGGAGAGCTGGATTTCCCTGAACAAAGTTTCACATTTGAAAATTCCCTACTCTGGCCCACACACGGTAAGCCTGCATGTGTTAAGTTTTCCTGTTTTCTCTGCTGCCCCTGGTTCCAGAATAAGGTTCTTCTCCTAAGATGATGGCTGGGTTCTATGGTATCCATCCTCAGTTGGCTCCAAGTTCACACTTTATTCAACTTTTTGGTATTGATGTTACGATGTTAGTAGATAGGTGCTGAAAGATTCCTCTCTACTTGGCAGTCTTAGAATCAACTCCATGAGGATGATTCTTCAAGGAAACAACATTTGGAGCCAGTGAAACAGCAAAACAGGTAAAGCATTTGCCTTGCACAGAGCTGATGCAGATACAATCCCCTGGCACCATATCGTTCCCCTGAGCACTGCCATGAGTAATGCCTGAGCATAGAACCAGAAGTAAACTCTGATAGAGCAGGCACTTCCAGGTCAACCCGATTTGATCCTCAGCACCGTTTATGTGAGCACAGAGCAGGAGTAGACCCTAAGCACTGTGCATATGTCCCAAAGAAAAAAATATTTTTGTACCCATATAAACAACCTGACATTACATAATAATTTTTAATTTGTATATGTGAGACCAGGGAGATAGATCAAGTGATAGGGCATATGCCTAGCAAGAGAAAAATCTCTATTTTCCCTCCAAGCACTGATGGATATAGTCCTTACAAGGAGAATTTCAACCACACTCCAGCACATCTTTAAGACTGATACATTGCGGAGCTGCAGAGATATTGCAATGGGTAGGGCACTTGCCTTATACATGGCCAAACCAGGTTCAATCTCTAGTATTTTGCAAGTTACTCTGAACACTTCCAGGGGTAATTTCTGAGTGCAGAGTTAGGAATAACCTTTGAGAATCAACAAGTGTTCCCCCACCAAATAAAATTGGAAAACCATGCTTTACATTTATACTTAGTCAACTATATCAGTCATTTTAGTATCCCATAAGTTCTAGACTGGTGAAATTTAATCATACTCCATGCTTAAATAATCATAAAAGAGGAAAAAGAAGTTAGTCTTGTCAAGAGATCAGAAAACAAATTTTCCTAGTTTGCTTTAGGCAAAACATTTAATTTTCTGAAGTTCAGTTTCCTTATCTGTAAACAATTGAAAAATATAGTAATTCTTCCTTAGACATGTAAATATCAATATAACTATCTATGCAAATGTCAAGTTTATGTCAAAGTTTATTTCTTGATTTCCCTACATTGTGTTGAGGGATATACGAAACAGAATCTAAGATGGAAAACACCATACTATTATTTTCTAAAAGGTGTAATTACAAATTTTCTGAGCTAAAAAGATATTTTGACGCCATATTGTTTTCTTCACTTAAATGCCTAAAAGGATTCCTCTGCTTTTCCTTCCATAACATTGTGCTGTCCAAGAGGCCATTGCACTGTGGATAGTCTTTCATGAGTTCCTTTCCCTGCATATCAGCAAAGTTAAGGATTTCTGGATTCAGATCTGCTACCTCTTTGTTTCTTTATTACACTCTTTGTTTCATCCCTCATATCATTATCCATGTTTTTCATCTGTAAAAAAATATTTTCTAAAAATTTGTCTCAAGTCCATGTTTGTCTCAGCCCCAATTCGACTAGCCCATGCCCAGGTAAAACTTCTATTCACTATTTCAAACACAGTTCAAATAAGACCTTTCCAAAATTTATTTCTTATTCATTTTCCCCTCTGTCATCCAAAATTTTTGTCTCTTCCAATAAACTTGTCTCAGTATATTTCATGCTGTATAGCCAACTTCATAAATCAGAGAGGTAAGTATAATCTTTATAGCATTTTTTTCCTTTACTTCCTATATCAAACTGAAAGAGTTGGCCACCCGATGGGGTGACTGACTGGGAGCCTAGGAATGCCGCACCTACCAAGGAAAACTCTGAGAGACCGCGTCCTATGAAAAAGCAAGGGTTTTTATTAATATTCGAGTATACCCAGGCTCATAGCATAACCACAAGCAGTCAGCAGCTAAAGCCCCGAGCCCTTCCAGGGAGGATCTTTTAAGAGATAATTCCCTACTACAGAAAAACCGTGCATAACCATCCAATAGATTTAAAATATTACATCAAGGTCTGCATGCAGGCAGCCAATCACTTTGTACCAAGTAACCATCACCTACCAATCAGATCATACTTAATACTTCTTTCTATATTTGGTGCGGCTAGACACACGTGTGGGATTATGGTCAGCAATGGCTATGCGTACTTGCAGGAATGCAATTCAGGCAATTCAGGCCAGATAGCAGGTTCTGGGTGGGGTCTCATAACCTCTAATAGGAATTTGTTCTGGGCCTTTTGTAGATAACGGGATGAAAATGTTACTTCAAGATGAAAAGGTCACTCAGGCTCTAAATTGGTAACTTTCCATGAGTAGGCCTGCCCTGGTTGGGAAAGGGTAGCTGCTCTCTTTCAAAACAGCATATTTTAATCCTATAATTTTGGAAGGATTATTTTTGTTCATTGTTGTTAACTAATGTTTGTCTATAATTGTTGCCTTTAGTTTTTGTTTGTTATTGTTTGGGGAGCCTACCCTGGTTGTGCTCATGGCATACTCCTGGCTTCATTCTTAAGGATTACTCCAGGCAGTGATCAGGGTTCTAGGAATTGGACCCAGGACTACTGTGAGCATGGCAAGTGCCTTACCCACTTTATCATATTTCCAGCCCCTGATTTTTACCTCTAGAAATGTTGCTTTGGTTCTATTTACTTCTAAATTTCCATCCGTGTACAGATAGCTCTCATATTTTACTTGAACAAATTCTATTGTCCTATCTTTTTTTTTACTTTGTCTTCCCTCTCTCTCAGAATGAAGTTTAATCTAAAATAATTTTATGTGAGTCTCCTAATTAAAGTTCTTTGGATGTAAACAAAATATGTGACTCCTTAGGCAAAAGATGACAGTCAAATCTATTGTAATGTAGTCATGAATATCTGGTCCCTTGGCCTATGATCAACAGTCTGCAGTCCAGCTTCTGGTATACCTTCCTCTTCTTTTGAAACATCATATCCACTCCTAACTATGGCCTTATATACTTTTCCTTTGCCTAGTAGTATTATCTCCTATTTACTCTTTTTTAGGCAGCAGATCCAGACTATGTATAATTTTATCATAAAAGTATTCTTTCATCACAGAAAACCTACTTACTTAAAGACCATGCTCTCTTGTGATGTTCTATTTTTTCATTTCATAATATCTGTCTCTGGACCAGAGAGATAACTTAAAAACTGATCATATACTTTAGCTGCATAAGCCTTGGGTTCAACTTCCAGCATTACTGCTCCCATTGCTTAGAGATCCCCAAGCCCAGAACCAGGAGTAGATTCTTAGGACCTCTAGGTGTATACTGAGAACTAAAAGAAAATAAAACATTCATCTCAAGATATTTTAGGCTTCATGAGTGTGTGTTTGTGCATGATTTTATCTATTAATATATCTGTTATAGTTATGAAGCTACAAGCATTGTCTGGCACCATGTCTATTTAGTTGTGTCCAGTTTGAGCTTAAAGTTGATACTCAAGAAGCACTTCCTGATGAGCAAAAAATGAAAAAAGAAAAGATCAATAGCAAGTAGGAACCTTAAACTATAATTAAAAGCCTGCCAAAAACAAAAGGTCTTGATCAGGATGGGTTTACTAGTGAGTCTGATCAGTCTTTAAAGAAGACCTACCACCTATACTCCTTAAGTGTCCCAATATTTGGAAGAAACAGAAACACTTCCTCAGAACGTCCTATGAAGTCAATATTACTCTAATGCCCAAAGAAGATAGAAAAGTTCTAAAAAAAAAAAGTGAGAATCCCATACAAACATTCACTGTATCACTGTATCACTGTCTTCGGTTCATCATCAATTGGCTCAACTTGACTGGAAACAGGCACCAGTAACATCTCTATATGTCCTGTCTCATGCTAGTAGAGGCCAAGGGCACCTGCTTGCTCCAGGAACATAAAGAGCCTCAAACCATTTCATCATGTGATGGAAATGAGGTCTAAAATTGTTACTGGTATTTGGCATATCAAATAAGACATGGGTAGCTTGCCAGGCTCTGCCATGCGGGTAACATACTCTTGTAGTCATCTTTAAATCCAGCATTTATTGATGAACCATGCGGCCAAGCGGCCGTGTGAGCCGGGCTGTGATAGGCTGGTCTGCTGGGTGGAGTTCTGGCGAGGAGGGAAGTCCGGGATGTGGAAAATGGAGGCCCTCATGGAATGGGGGGTTGTCTGGCTTATTGCAAGGCTCTGCTGGGGTGGCTGGCCAGGGCTAGAACCTGCCATCCCTCCTGGGCGCCTTGTGAGCGGCTGGGGACAGGGAGAGTCAGTAGCATCTCTGCCCCATGTCTGTGAGTCTCTGGATCAGCATACCTGAGCGGTTTAAAACGAAGTGCTATAGAGTGGATCTCAATGAGCCGGGCTGTGATAGGCTGTCTGCTGGGTGGAGTTCTGTGATGAGAGGAAGCCTGGGATGTGCCCCATGTCTGCCCCATGTCTGTCACAGCCCGGCTCATGATTCAGTATAGTTCTAGAAAACAAAATAAATAAATAAATAAAAAAAGACACCTTGGGCTAAAACTTGGGCTAAAATAAAAGATATCTTATTGGGACAAGACATTTGCACGCCACACATCAGATGATGGACTGATATTCAGGGGTCAGTAAGATAGTATAACAGGAAAGTCATTTGCCATGCAAGCAACTGGCCCAGGTCTGATCCCTGGTGGCTCATATGGTCCCCTGAGAAGGGCCAGGAGTGACCCCTGAGCATCACTGGGTGTGACTTCACTTCCCAAAAAGTACAAGGACTTAGGAAAAGGACCAATATTCAGAGCAAATAAAATACTCACAAAGCTCAATAGCTAAGAAACAGTGTTCCGTCCAGAAATGGGTAGAGGAACAGACACTTCTATGAAGAGGACATAGAGATGGCCACTAAGCTTAAGAAAACTGTTCATTGTCACTTACTATTAAGAAATACAAATTAAAACAACAGTGAGGTATTACCTCGCACCAATGAGTATGGCATAAATAACCATTACTGGAAACAAACAGTGTTGGTGAGGATGTGGTAAAATAGAAACTCCTGTTTACTACTGCTGATAGGAATGTGGCCAGCTTCAGTCTCTATGGAAAACAGTTAGAGATGTCTCAGATAGCAAACGAAGTTTCCTGATAGCCCAAATTCTATTTCATTGAACTTATCCCTGGAACCACCGCTCCTCACTCCACGGGCGCCACCATTTTCCACTTCTGGACTTCCTTCTCGTCAGAACTCCACCCAGCAGACCAGCCCATCACAGCCCAGATCACCGACACCCACCCTGCCGCAGTTTCTTCCTCAATCCGGCCCAGGTATGCTGGTCCAGAGACTCTCACACATGGGGCAGAGCTGTTCCTTGCTCTCCCTGTGCAAAGCTGTTCATGAGGCAGTCGGGAGGCATGGCGGTTTCTAGCCCTGGCCCCACCACCTCGGCAGAGCCTCACAACAAGCCAGACCACCGCTCCTCACTCCAAGGGCGCCGCCATTTTCCACTTCTGGACTTCCCTCTCGTCAGAACTCCACCCAGTCGACCAGCCCATCACAGCCTGGATCATCGACACCCACCCTGCCGCAGTTTCTTCCTCAATCCGGCCCAAGTATGCTGGTCCAGAGACTCTTAGACATGGGGCAGAGCGGTTCCTTGCTCTCCCTGTGCCCAGCCGTTCATAAGGCAGTCGGGAGGCATGGTGGGTTCTAGCCTCGGCCCACCACCCGGCAGAACCTCACAACAAGCCAGACGACCCCCCCACCCACTCCACGGGCCCGCCATTTTCCACATCGGACTTCCCCTCTCTTCAGAACTCCACCCAGTCGACCAGCCCATCACAGCCTGGATCATCGACACCCACCCTGCCGCAGTTTCTTCCTCAATCCGGCCCAAGTATGCTGGTCCAGAGACTCTTAGACATGGGGCAGAGCGGTTCCTTGCTCTCCCTGTGCCCAGCCGTTCATGAGGCAGTCGGGAGGCATGGTGGGTTCTAGCCTCGGCCCACCCCCGGCAGAACCTCACAACAAGCCAGACGACCCCCCACCCCTCCACGGGCGCCGCCATTTTCCACATCCGGACTTCCCTCTCTTCAGAACTCCACCCAGCCGACCAGCCCATCACAGCCCGGATCATCGACACCCACCCTGCCGCAGTTTCTTCCTCAATCCGGCCCAGGTATGCTGGTCCAGAGACTCTTAGACATGGGGCAGAGCGGTTCCTTGCTCTCCCTGTGCCCAGCCGTTCATGAGGCAGTCGGGAGGCATGGTGGGTTCTAGCCTCGGCCCACCACCCCGGCAGAACCTCACAACAAGCCAGAGCGACCCCCCACCCACTCCCACGGGTGCCGCCATTTTCCACATCCGGACTTCCCTCTCTTCAGAACTCCACCCAGCCGACCAGCCCATCACAGCCCGGATCATCGACACCCACCCTGCCGCAGTTTTCTTCCTCAATCCGGCCCAGGTATGCTGGTCCAGAGACTCTTAGACATGGGGCAGAGCGGTTCCTTGCTCTCCCTGTGCCCAGCCGTTCATGAGGCAGTCGGGAGGCATGGTGGGTTCCTAGCCTCGGCCCACCACCCCGGCAGAACCTCACAACAAGCCAGGCGACCCCCACCCACTCCACAGGTGCCGCCATTTTCCACATCCGGACTTCCCTCTCTTCAGAACTCCACCCAGCCGACCAGCCCATCACAGCCTGGCATCATTCATCAATAAATGCTTTATTTGGAGGTGTTTAAAGAATATGCCTCCCGCACGGCGGCAAGCCTAGCAAGCTGCTCGTGTTGTATTTGACATGCCAAATGCCAGTAACAATTATATTATGTCATTCCCATGACCTAATATAATGGCTTGAGGCTCTTTATGTTCCTGTAGCAAGCCGATGCCCTTTGCTCTACTGGCATGAGACAGGACATATGGAGATTTTACTGGTGCCCGCTCTAGCAAATAGATGATTAACGGGAAGATCGTGATCGTGATTGCAAAACACATGGCCTCAGCTATTAGGAATTTTTTGAAAGACACAAATGAGTAAACAAAAAGAAGTACTTCATAAAAGGCAGGCGGGGGGGGGGAGGGAATCTAGGGGTATTGGTGGTGGTGAAAATGTGCATTGGTGTAGAGATTAGTGCCGGAACACTATATAACTGAAATCAATAATGAACATCTTTGTTATTTTATTATACCATCTCACGTTGGTATAATAAAATTTTAAAAATTAAAAAAGTACTTCAAGAATGAATGAGTGAAAATCTATGATTGTTTTTGAACCACTCTCAGCAGTGCTCAGGGCTCACTCTTCACTCTGTGTTCATGGATCACTCCTGCTGGGCTCTGGGGTCCACACACGGGGGTCATAGATCGGTTGTGTGAGAGGCAAACTCCCAACCCACTCTACTATCACTCTGGCCACATGAACATTTAATTCATAATGGAAGAAATTTCCCAAACTGTCTTCAAATGATAAATGATAGTTCTGTCACTGGTTGAGCAATGTCAGTGTGGGAGAACATTTCTGTTTTGAAGATCTCTAATAATTAAAGTGATTTTAAGATGTTCAAGCTTCTACTCAATTTGTACCAACTAATTGTTAGCTCTTCCCAGCAGGATAGGAAAAACAAGTTTACACTCTCTTCCTCATCTCCCCTTCTGAGATATTTGAAATATATTCTGATTTATGTTTTAAATTAGAGAACTTCATTATTTTTTAATCATTCCATGTTCCTGAATCCTTCATTGCTTTGATTGACCTCATCCCTCTAAAGATTAGTGATTAATCTGTAATGAGTAAGATTAAATTCACTATTACACCTACTTCTATTCACTAACTTAAGAAAACTTAGCAAAATTGGGAACTTCTACATTTTTCCATTTTCTCTCTTTCAAAATAGAAATAATAATAGTATTTGCAAATATATGGGCAAGCTATTGAAATGGTGACTAACAAAATGTAAAAACCCTAGATGAACAACAGTAATAGCTAAGCATTGTACAACATAATGTCACTTATGCTTACAGGTATATAATTGAATCAGTCAAGATTCAAATGGACAATTCCTACAGTGATTCTCACACTGGTGCTCCATGGAACATTAATTCATAGGATGCTCAGATCAGATGCCATATGCAGTAGTTCCCTTTTTATTACTTACTAAATAACTCTTGGAAACACTGGATTTAACAAATCTATAAACATCTTTTCTTCTGAGTATCAGAAACTATTAAAGTTTGCTTACTTTGCTCTGTAAATCTGGGGAACTGATATTTTGGGGGCACCGAGACAAGACTCTCATAATCTGGGCATACCCAGTTGCAAACACATATAATTTCTGGTCTCTCTTTCTCACTATGCAGCCAAATACATAGACATCTTTTTTTTATCTTTATAGTTATTTTATTATAACGCTGTGAGATATACAATTACAAAGATATACAATTAAAAAGTTCATATTTGGGTTTTGGTCATACAGTGTTCTAGCACCCATCCCTCCACCAGTGCCCATCTCCCACCACCAACGTCCCTAGTTCCCCTCCCGCTCCCCCAGCCCACCTCCATGGCAGGTTATTTCTTTCCCTTTCTCTCTCTTTCTCTTTTCTTCCCTCTTCAGACTATGGATTACAGAACATACATTAAAGGGTTGCCATGTGTATCTTTTGCCTGTATTTAATGCTCAGTTCTAGGTTGGTATTAGTACCTTCGACAATTATTAGCACACTGTTCCATTTTCTGTCTTACCTAGCCTCTGACTCCCACACATTTGTGATAATTTCCACCTTTGGCAAGACCTCCTGATACATGTTTCACTTGACCTCGGATATTGGTATCATAATATGTACCTATATATTTATGTCAGGCAAATAAATGCAGTCACTCTGTATCTGTCTCTCTCCTTCTGGCTAATTTCACTCAACGTGATCTTCCCCATGTCCATCCGTTTATAGGCCAAATTTTATAACTTCATTTTTCCTAACAGCTGTATAGTATTCCATTGTGTAGATGTACCAAAGCTTCTTTTTTAATATTTTATTACACCACCATGTGATATACAATTACAAAGATATTCCTGTTTGGGTTTCAGTCATACAGTGTTCCAGCACCCATCCCTCCACCAGTGCCCATCTTCCACCACCAATGTCCCCACTTCCCTCCCCCTCCCCCAGCCTGCCTCCAAGGCAAGTTCTTTATCTCTTCTCTCTCTCTCTTTCTCTCTCTTCTCTTACATTGTGGATTGCAATACATACATTTAGAGATTATCATGTATATCTTTTCTCCTATATTCAATGCTCAGTTCTAGGCTGGCATTATCACTTTGACAAATATTAGCACACTGTCCCCTTCTCTGTCCCACCTAACCTCTGATTCCCACATGTCCGTGGTAGATTCCACCTTTTTTTAAATTGAGAGGCGCTCATGTAGAGCCTTGGTTCCACAGGGTTCCAACACACACCCTCCACCCAAACCCATCTCCCATCACCAATGTCCCCACCTCCCTCCCCCTCCCGCACCCCAACCACTTGGCGGTTTCTGCATGTCATTTCTTTCCTCTCTATATCTCCCCCCCCAACAAACTTTCCTGCTCTTCATGGAATGCAGTGCATTAAAAGACTGGGCTCGAACTGGTTCTGCTCTGTTCCTCTGGTCGTGAGGCAGTTTCCCAGCGTCCGGACAGCGAAAATGGTGGCTAGTGTGATGGGCGAATCTCATCCGGCTGCTTCGGGACCCCCAGAGGCGACGGGCCCACTCCCAAAACCCATCTGCCCTCCTCGGGGTTCCATGGTCAGCTAGGCCCGGCGCGAGCCGAAGCTCCAGCCTCCCCAGCCCTTTGCGAGGCCCTGGATGCTGGCCCGCGGGCAGCTCCTGGGCGGGGCCACCAGGCTCGACAAAATGGAGGGGGAAAGGGCGACCACGCCTCCATCTGACGACTTCCCAGTGATTCCCACCTCTTGCAACCGCCTACCTGGGCTCGAACTGGTTCTGCTCTGTTCCTCTGGTCGTGAGGCAGTTTCCCAGCGTCCGGACAGCGCAAAATGGTGGCTAGTGTGATGGGCGAGTCTCATCCGGCTGCTTCGGGACCCCCAGAGGCGACGGGCCCCACTCTCAAAGCCCATCTTCCCTCCTCGGGGTTCCATGGTCAGCTAGACCCAGCGGGAGCCGAGCTCCAGCCTCCCCAGCCGTTTGCAGGCCCTGGATGCTGCTGTACCAAAGCTTCTTTTATCCAGTCATTGATCCTAGTGCACTCTGGTTGTTTCCAGATTCTGACTATTGTGAATAATGCTGCTATGGTGGATATTGTGAAAAGGCTCAATGAATTGCAGGCCTCACCAAGAATTCTTTACCTGGCCAGACAGACATCTATTTCAATCCAAATCACCAACCGAAGGATCTTGGTTAGTACCATCCTCATCTAAACTGAATAACCACTGTAATTCCTAGGTCTCAAGGAGAATATTCAAGAATACAGGCTGGTATTTAACCATCCTGCTCAGAAGACTTATAAGCATTTTATGCAATTGTGTCATCTATTCCTAGGTTCAATATTTCATAAAAAGAACCTAGAGAAGTGGCAACATAAGCCAATTAAAAAACCATTAAATACTCTCGCATAAAATTGAGTGGCCACTTACATGATTCTATTCTGATTAAGAAGGTCTCTCCCAAGAGTCTGCTGTCTCTACCTTTAGAAAAAGGGAAGCTGGCATTCTTTGTATCTCCTTAAATCCTACTTAATCTTTGCTTTGACAATAGTCTTGTTACTTACCTCTTAGGACTGCTGGAGTCTAGAGTGAAATGGTCTATGTAAAGTGGTTAACATAGTTTGTGGAATGGTATAAGCATTCTATAAAGAGGCACTATTACCATGACTGATTATTTTTAATCTCCCAAATTACCTTTTAAGCACAGGACAGAACCGTAAGAACCAAGCCTTCTGTTTCTTTGTATTCTCCTAGTAATTAGTCCAGTATCTGGCTCACAGCTGGTTTAAATATTTACTGAAGAAATGGGATTGCTCATTTCTCAATTTTGTTTTGCCTCTCTACGCCTTGTATCCCTTGAATCCCATTTGACTGAATAATAATTGCAATTTGAAGCAAACACTTATGAATCAATTTTGTTTCCTCTGAAAAAGAACCAAGGCATGATTGGTTTTTCAGAAGTACCTGCACTCATAGTCCCTTTTGTGGTCCATATAAAAGAACTCTTACAAAAAGAAAGAGGTATCTTACACAAGAATTTGCAAATGGAGGGAATTCTGCCCAGAAAAAGTCCTGCTCTTTTCGTGGGAGGGCTCATGCCTCTCCCCCTTCTTTCTATACCCTTCAATAATTCTATTCTCTATCAGTATCTACCATGAGAATCTTTCTGAGAAAGAGGCTTAATAATTATCCTTAAAAGACTCATGATTGTAAAAAAGTTTGGAGTTTTGTTTTTTGATGAAGTAATCACTAGATAACCTATCTGTACATTAGTGAACTTTTCTTACCCTAATTAGAGCCCCCTATTGGTCTAACATAGAAAAGACTGGGCCCCCTGGGATGAACCCAGAGCCACTGAAGAGCCTGTCAAACTACCCTTGGTGTATTCGATATGCCAAAAACATTAATAATAATGGATGGACCTCATTCCCAATGAATGAAGATGTTCCTGTTGCTTGCTAGAGCAAATTGTGAACAACGGGAACACAAGTGATAAGTGACAAGTGATATTTTCAAATGCTCCTTCCACTAAGATTAAAATGCTGCTTTAACGAGAACAGATGACTAGATAAAGAAACTGTGGTAATCTGCACAATGGAATACTATTCAGCCGTTAGGAAAAATGAAGTTATGAAATTTGCTTATAAATGGATGGACATGGAAAGGATCATGCTGAGTGAAATTAGCCAGAGGAAAAGGACAGATATAGAACGTCTGCATTTATTAGTGGATATTAAAAAATAGCATGATACCAATATCCAAGGCTAGACAAAACATGGATCAGGAGGTCTTGTCAGTGGGTAGAACCAACTGCAAATATATGGGAGTCAGAGGTTAGGTAATACAGAGAAAGGAGGGCCGGAGCGATAGCCCAGCCGGGTAGGGCATTTGCCTTCGTGCTGACCGGCCTGTGCCCGGCCGAGTTTGATCCCCGGCATCCCATATGGTCCCCCGAGCACTGTCAGGAGTAATTCCTGAGTGCAGAGCCAGGAGTAACCCCTGAGCATCCCCAGGTGTGACCCAAAAAAGCAAAAAAAAAAAAAAATACAGAGAAAGGAACAGTGTACTAATAATTATTGTAAATGATAATACCAGCATAGAACTGAGCGTTGAAAGTAGGCAAAAGGTTATACACAATAAACTCTAAATGTATGCATTGCAAGTCACAATGTGTAATAGAAGAGAGTGAGAGAGAAAGAGAGAGAAAGAAAGAGAGAAAGAAGTGAAAATTGCCTGCCATAGATGCAGGCTGGCAGATGGGGGAGGGAATCAGGAACATTGGTGGTAGGAAATGGACATTGTTGGTGGGATGGGTGCTGGAACACTGTATGACTGAAACCCAAATATGAACATTTGTGTAACTGTATAGCTCAATGTGGTATAATGAAAAAATTTAAAAAATAAATTAAATTAAATGCTGCTTTAATATACCGAAACAGTCTCCTCTATCTCTCTCTCTTTCCTCTCAGATCACTGTATCACTGTATCACTGTCTTCCCATTGTTCATAGATTTGCTCGAGCGGGCACCAGTAACATCTCCATACATCCTGTCGCAAGCAAGCAAGTGTATCCCAAGGGCATCTGCTTCTCCAGGGACAGGAAGAGCCTCAAACCATTCTTCAGGTCATGGAATTGAGGTTCATAATTGTTCACTAGTTTTTGGCATATCAAATATCAAAGGCACCTGGGGGTACCAGGAGGATGAACTCGATTTTCTTCCAGGTGCAGATGCAGAAAAGCTTTAGGAAACAACTGCAAAGGCCTGGAGGGTTTTACAACTGAGATCTTTCTGGCATGGTTTAGGATGGTGCGTGATACAATACACATCAGTAGTTAATCTTCCACTGAGAGTATACGACCTACAGGCCAGAGCCTGGCAAGCTACTCATGTTTTATTTGATATGCCAAAACTCCTTTCAGATAAAAATAAAATCACAGGGAACAAAAGATACTTTAGGTAATTATTTCTTGTTTATCCCTACAAGAACATATATACAATTGCATCCTCTATTAGGAGTCTCATGTTGCAGCCAAGTATCTTGTGCATTATTATGTAACAATGCACATTCTGTAAGAGACAAGGTTTCTTTGACTTACGGTTTTATGTAGATAACTTGTGCATTCCCTTTTGTCTAAAAACAAATATTATTATGTCATACTTAAACAATACCTAAAATCTGAATGAAAATACCACCATAAAATTCAGTTTTGGAGGAAACAATGGTTCCAGAGCACCTAACATCTTACTTATGAGTACCCATGTTCAAGATCAGTGTTTTTAGACATTCAGATGAAGGAAGCTCAGGATTAAAAAAAAATAGCCAAACAGACATATACTAAGACGCATTATAATTCACTTGTATCACTTGTCTTCCCATTGTTCATTGATTTGCTCCGGGCACCAGTAACATCTCCATTTGTCCTGTCACATGCAAATGTAGCCCAAGGGCATCTGCTCACTCCAGGAACATGAAGAGCCTCAAATCATTCCTTCAGGTCATGGGAATGAGGTCTATAATTGTTACTGAGTTTTGGCATATCAAATATGACACGGTAGCTTGCCAGGCTCTGACATTATAATTAAAATGACAAAATCATAGAATAGAGAATAAATAAAATTCTTCACAGAAACTCTGTAGAGAGAAGAAAGAGAGACATGTTGCATTTCTGAATAGAAAAGACTTTCAACTAATAATACTCTCTAGGCTACCACTCACAGTTGAAAAAAGAATAAAGAACTTACAGTTACAGTGGTTCATCACTACTAAACTTAAGTGACTTCTATAAAAGTAATGAGACCCCACGTGAATGTAGTAAAATACCTAAAATATGTGAAAAGTAGAAGAGCAGAGACTCAATTTTCAAGTTTCCTATTTATCATAAGGCCTCTGTTCTGTTTAAATAATTTTTTATTTTAGATACTATAGTTTTAAGTTCTCATTTTGTATTTGGTTTTATCCAGAGAGATCTTTCTCTGTTGAGATTTTATATGTGTGTGTGTATATTATTTGTGTATTTTCCAGTCCATCATTGAATTTAGTTATAATAGATACTATTATTTGGCTCAGTTCAACATTTGGCTCAAATCAAGCCTGGTCTATGTTGATTTTCTGATTTTAATGGGTCATATTTTTCTAATTCTTTTGTTGATATATATATATATATATACATATATATATTAAATTCTGAGTTGTTAGATTCTATTTTAATCCTCTGTGGTATTTCTTATTCTAACTCTTCACTTACACAGTTGTCAAGTTTCTTTATATAATCAATTTACACGTAAAAAAAAACAGTGCTGTGCAATTTTATAAGTAGTCCTTGCAAGCTGGGTATGTGCTTTGCATACTTGAGCTCTGTTCTTAGTCCATAGTAGTGCATGCCCCCATCAGGAAAAACTGCCAAACATTAGGTCAGAAAAATCCCTGATCACTGTCAAGTATGGGCCTAAAATCCTAAATTAATATTTTTTAAAAAACAAATCTTACTATATAATTTAGCTAATAATAATGTATCAATACCATATCATCAATTGCAATGAATAAATGACATTAATGTAAGATAGTAATAATAGCACAGCCTTAGGTTGATATGAAAGGAGTATGTTCATATGTTGATATGAAAGGAGTATTTTCTATATTTTCTTTTTCTTTCCTTTTTTCAGTGGAGTAAAATCCATTTATACTGTGAGAAATTTATTTAGAAAGATGTGAGGGGGGAGAAAGAGGAATATGTGTTAAAGAGAGAACATGGTTGTGTGAGCCCAGAATGGCTTTGGGGAGGAGCTTATATACAATCCCTCTAAATTGTCTTGCATGGAGTTTGTGCGTACATAAAAGTAAACTCAGCTATTGTTACGGGAAGCAGGGAAAGTCTTGTATTGTTTATGGACCCTTCATAATATTGACACAACCCTTAGATTCTTCTGTATTTGCTCCTTTTCTGAGGGCTCAACCAGTCTCTGGATCAGATCTTGGATTTCTGCATTTGGTGGTTCTCTCAGGTTCTTATCTACAAAGAGTTAAGGATTTGCTTCTCAAAGAGATGTGGTCTTTGTGTCCTTTGGCTATCAGGGCTGGGGGAAACTCCTTAAATTTTATTTCTCAGAATTTCATTACCAGGCCTTTCTTACTTACACTGCAACATTACTTGTAGCACTGTAGCACACACACACACACACACACACACACACACACACAACTACTCCTCCCCCAAACCTTTAAGAGATACATGGGTTAAGGCCTGTCTTCTCTAATTTCTTCATGTTGACAAATGGGCACAGATTCATGTATCTGTGTAAGGGAGTTAAATCTCATGCTAACATAAATGGGGTTCTGGCAATGGTTTATTGGTTTCAGAGTCTTTAGTCTGAAAGACAAATCAGATTAAAAATTCTATGTTCTCCACTCCTGGGATTATACCCTGGGAAACCAAAATCACACAGAAGAAACACCATGTGCACTTTCATTTTTTTTATATTTTACTTGACATTTTAGTGCCCAATTTCAGAATATGTATTATACTTATAAAAATATATCAAATAGTTCCTGGGGCCGGAGCGATGGCCCAGCGGGTAGGGCATTTGCCTTGCATGGGGCCGGCCTCTGCCGGCCTGGGTTCGATCCCGGCATCCCATATGGTCCCCGAGCACCGCCAGGAGTAATTCCTGAGTGCAGAGCCAGGAGTAACCCCTGAGCATCTCCAGGTGTGACCCAAAAAGGAAAAAAAAAAAAATATATATATATATCAAATAGTTCCAAATAGAGAAGTCAAATCCCAGCATAAACACAAATTCTAAATAAAATTATGAGAATTGACTAAATGAAATAAAAGAAATAATGATGATTCCACATAAACTACAAAAATAAAACACAAAATATGAGGACAATATTTTTGTTTTGCTCACACATCTAACAGTTTACAGGGCTTACTCCTAGCTCTGTACTCAGGGATCACTTCTGGCTGGGTTCAGGGGCCCATACTGAGGACTGAACATGCACTTTCATTTTCATAGCAGCACTATTCACAATAGTCAGAATTTGGAAATAAATAGAGTGCCCATGAACTGATGACTGGATAAAGAAACTGTGGTACATCTACACAGTGTAATACAGTGTAATACTATGCAGCTATTAAGAAAAACAAAGTTATAAAATTTACCTATAAATGAATGGACATGGAGAGGATCATGCTGTGAAATTAGCCAGAGGGAAAACGACAGATATAGAATGACTGCATTTATTTGCAAGATATGTTAAAAAAAAAAAAGTAGCATGATACCAATATCCAAGGTCAGACAAAACATGGATCAGGAGGTCTTGTCAGTGGGTAGAACCTACTGCAAATGTGTGGGAGTTAGAGGTTAGGCAATACAGAGAAAGGAACAGTGTACTAATAATTATTGTAAATGATAATACCAACGTAGAACTGAGCATTGACAGTAGGCAAAAGGATATACATGATATCCTCTAAATGTATGTATTGCAAGCCACAATATGTAAGAGAAGGAAGAGAGACAGAGAGACAGAGAGACAGAGAGACAGAGAAAGACAAACAGAGAGAGATATGAAAATTGCCTTCCATAAACACAGGCTGGGGGAAATCAGGGTACATTGGTGGTGGGAAATGGGCACTGGTGGAGGGATGGGTGCTGGAACACTGTATGACTGAAAATATGAACACTTTTGTAACTGTATATTTCACGGTGGTCTAATAAAAATAAATAGTAAATAAATACTAAAAAAAAATTATGTTTTGTTTTAGGCCACACCCAGCAATGCTCAGGATTTAATCCCAGCTCTTTTCTCAGGGATTGCTCCTGGTTGTATGGGGGTGGGGGAGGTCAGTGGGGCAGATGCCAGAGGATTGAACCAAGCCAACAGCATGTACGGCAAGTGCCCTATTTCCACTGTACTCCAGCCCCAGATTAGACAACTCTGAAGAATGTTAGACCCTGAAGGAGGGAAAGCTTTTCCTGGCTGAAGAAGGAAAGAGTGCTTAAGGAAATAAGAAAATAATGGCTATAGTACAGTTGCTCCAAAACTATCTTATCACTTGACATTCCGTTATTCATTGATTTGCTCGAGCGGGCACCAGTAATATTCCAAAACTATACTATATGTTTTGCTTTCTTATTTATACTATAATAAATGATCAGATTTTATATAAGAATTTGTGAATTAAACTTAATTTAATTTAACAAAGCAATTTTATTTTAAGGGAAGTCCAAAAATCAGTCTTTGAAGATTAAAATCAAAGGGGCAGGCAGGGTTGATTCTTTTGAAGATTTCCCAATTGTGTGGTTGCACCTCCTCTGCCTACCTATTATAATAACATCTGTGATTATATGGATGGTCTGGGACTGTCTGTCCATCAAAATTATCCTTAATGTATCGGAACTGTAAAATTTGTTTTGCCATATAAGGTGACATTCACAGGTCCTAGGAATTAGGCTGTTATTCTGTCTGCCACAAATAAATATCACCACAAAATGTCGCCCATTTAATTGATATCACACATGATTTCTAAATTCTCTGTTGGTGTTGCAATTGCTGATCCATCTCCATGTACTGTTGACAGGTTGAAGATGTGACAGTGTGCTGCATGGACAGATTCTAGAAAAATGATATTTTTCTAGAGGTATCTATTTTTTTAATTTTTTATTATACCACTGTGAAACATACAATTACAAAGGTGTTCATAATTGGTTCTTGGTAATACAGTATACCAGCACCCATCCCTCCACCAGTGCCCCATTTCCACTACCAATGTACCCCCACCCCCCCGCCCACCCCCAGGCTGCCTTAGTAGCAGGTACCCCAGTTTCCTCTCTTTCTCTCTCTGTCTCTCTCTCTGTCTCTGCATCTCTCTCCCTCTTATTTTACACATTGTGGCTAGCCCTGAAGATATTTAGAGTTTATCACTTAAGTCTCTTTGTGTATATTCAATGGTGAGTTTTAATCTGCCATTACCATTTCCCACATTTAGTAAAACACTGGTATCTATTTATGTCGTATTAATGAATGCAGTCATTCTATATCTGTCCTTTTCCTTCTGACTACTTTCACTCAGCATGATAGTCTCCATGTCCATCCATTTGCAGGTAAATTCCATAATTTCATCTTTTCTGACAGCCGCATAGTATTCCATAGTGTAGATGAACCACAGTTTCTTTAGCCAGTCCTCTGTTCTCGGGCATTTAGGTTGTTTCCAGATTCTAGCTATAGTGAATAGCGCAGAGATGAATAAAGAAGTACAGATAGTGTTTCTGCTATGTGATTTTCGGTCTCTCGGGTATATTCCCAGGAGTGCTATAGCTGGATCAAATGGGAGCTCAATATCTAGTTTTCAGAGGAATGCCCATATTGTTTTCCAAAAGGCTGGACCAGTCGGCACTCCCACCAACAGTGGATCAGAGTCCCTCTAGAGATATCTAATTCCTTCATGTTCTATAGGGGTTTCATTCTTCAACAGAAAAGCAAGATGACTAAAACTGTCTTCGTTTCTCATGTAAAATCCATCCAATTATTCTTATTTGCCTCTTTGTTAGGAGTAGGCAAAATTACTTTAATAAAGTGGATCATTTCACAAGTTAAGAAATGCCATATACCATTTGAGTTGCTTCAGATATTTATATGAAAACCAGCATAACTCTGGGAAAGTTTTAAAAATAATATCCAAGATTATGTGCAAATAAATTATACTCACAGATTATGACGTGGGAGATAAGCAATCAATATTGAGTCAGACAAAATAGAGAAGGTGGGGGCCAGAGCAGCAAGTAGGACATTTACCTTGCACATGGCCGATCCGGATTTGATCTCCAGCATCCCATATGGTTCCCTGAGCCCTGCCAGGAGTAATTCCTGAGTACAGAGCCAAGAGTTATCCCCGAGCATTGTCTGGGTGTGACCCAAAGACCAAAAACAAAAAAAAAAAGGGAAGATGTGTGATTCGGAACTTTTTTGGGATGAGTCTATCCCCCCTTTTTTTTTATTGATAAAGAAGCTAAGACTCCATAAATGACCACATAGCTCTAAATATCCTGTAGGAAATTTTGAACTTTCAGAATCGAGAAGGGGAATTGAGTGTCACACTATAAAACTGAACAGATCATCTTGTTGCTTCAATTGGAGATTTTGCTAGTAATTTTCCCCTTGCCACAAGCATCTCTCTTGTATACATGTAACACATAGCAGAGAGGAAAGTGTAGTAAAGAGCATCCTGGTCAAGTACACCGCAGGTCCTGATCAGCTCACTGCATCAAAAGAAGGCCTTAGAAGTCAGTTTCCTCCCTTAAGATGAGACCAGGGGCAGGAGCCATAGCATGGGGTAGGGCATTTGTCCTGCATGTGGCTGACCTGTGGGCTGACCAGGGTTCGATCCCGAATCCCATATAATCCCCCTAAACATTGCCAGGAGTGATTCCTAAGTGCAGTGCCAGAAGTTAACCTCTGAGCATCGCTGGGTGTAATCCAAAAAGCAAACATAATAATAATAATAATAATAACCATAAATAATAACCATAAAATTTTCTAAATAAGAATATAAAGATGAGGGGCTAGAGTGATAGTCCAGTGGGTAGGGTGTTTGCCTTGCATGCAGCAGGCCTGTGCCATCCTGGGTTAGATCCCAGGCATCTCATATGGTCCCCGAGCACCGCCAGAAGAGGGAAGGAGAAACCCCTGAGCATTGCTGGATGCTTGACCCAAAAAAGCAAGTATATACATATATATATATATATATATATACATATATATACTAAATATATATAAAGATGAGATAGAGAAACTTTCCGTGTGACAGGTTCAGGGAACAGATGGAGTTTGTAGCAACACAAATAAAACCAGACCATTCCTTTTCATTCACAGAGACTGTATTCATTCCTGAGGCTCTTGAGTTCATGATTCACTAATAAACACAAAACACAAAAGCCGAGTCATAGGAATTGCAGATAATTCAATGTTTAAAAATGGTTTAACTTTTATTTCCTAGGCCTCTAAGTAATGCTCTGGGAGATGGGGGGCCAAGCTTAGCAAGTGTTGGCCAAGCTGGGGTAGGTTAAAATCCTGGTTCTGAGGGTGCAGTACTGCGTGGGTGCCAGGAACCACCAGAGATATCCCAGCAACACTTGGCAATGCTTGGCCGAGCTCAGAGATCACTTCAGGCAGGCTCAGGGGTTTTGAGGATTGAATTTAGGTTAGTCACATACCAAGGCAAGCACAAACCTACTGTATTATCTCTCAAGCACCCCCTCATTTCTCCCTATATATTTATACTTGTATAAATATATAAATATGTATACTTTTCATTTTAATTGGCCTGAAAAGCACAACCTGATCAGGCTAAGCCTTGACTCATTCAGTCCAATTGCTGAAGATCACTTGGAGTGGTCCTTGGCCAACTTGGTTGCTGCTTGGGAGGCCATCACACTCCAAAAAATTAAAGTTTTGTTGACTCTCCAGATAATATTATATGTGATGTTTAGTATAAAGTCTGATAGAACTGAAGTGTCCTTAGGAACGAATCCCTTAGTAGATTGATGTGTTGGTAGCTCTAGAGAGAAACAAATGTCTTTCCTTGGACCAGACAA